>JAXIVD010000128.1:2500-150000 GCA_036785275.1 Cancer borealis | reverse complement strand
CTTTTCCTTCTAAATAATACAATACAACACCAACTCTGCAACACACCCACCAACCCACCCACCAACCCACCCACCCACCTACCCACCCACCCACACACACACACACACACACACACACACACACAGACACACACACACACACACACACACACACACATACACACACACACACACACACACACACACACTGTTAACTTTAATTGCCGTCATTAAGCGAGACACCACATGAGAAACACGAATATGGACTCCATTTTATGATTACTATAATATTAACCCATAAAGAGTAGTAATTATACTATTACTATTTCTTAGAAAAATATAAATGTGACTTTTTTTCAATTATTTACATTCAATTGTCATTATACTATAGCACACAAGAACGGCCCTTTTCTAGTCTTCCTTAAGTGTAAACATTATTTACGTAAACCTCATACTTTTCGAGTTATTTGATAAAATGTGATTTATAGAAGAAAAAAATTTTCAAATTTTTAATTGCACGAAAATTCGTCTAAATAGGTTTTACGGCATGAGAAACACGAATCTGGATTCCATTTTATGATTACTATAATATTAATCCGTAAAGAGTAGTAGTTATTATACTATTACTATTTCTTAGAAAAATATAAATGTGACATTTTTTCAATTATTTACATTCAATTGTCATTATACTATAGCTCACAATATCGGCCCTTTTTTACTCTTCCTTATGTATAAATATTATTTACGTAAACCTCATACTTTTCGAGTTATTTGATAAAACGTGATTTATAGAAAAACTCCAAGGGGGGGACCCATGAAAATTTCTTGACACTTTTTCAATTTTTTAATTTCAAGAAAATTCGTCTAATTAGGTTCTACGGCATGGGAAACACGAATCTGGACTCCATTTTATGATTACTATAATATTAACCCGTAAAGAGTAGTAATTATACTATTACTATTTCTTACAAAAATATAAATGACTTTTTTTCAATTATTTACATTCAATTGTCATTATACTATAGCACACAAGAACGGCCTTTTTCTACTCTTCCTTAAGTGTAAACATTATTTACGTAAACCTCATACTTTTCGAGTTATTTGATAAAACGTGATTTATAGAAGAAAAAAAATTTCAATTTTTTAATTGCATGAAAATTCGTCTAAATAGGTTATACGGCATGAGAAACAAGAATCTGGACTCCATTTTATGATTACTATAATATTAACCCGTAAAGAGTAGTAATTATACTATTACTATTTCTTAGAAAAATATAAATGTGACTCTTTTTCAATTATTTACATTCAATTGTCATTATACTATAGCACACAAGAACGGCCCTTTTCTACTCTTCCTTAAGTGTAAACATTATTTACGTAAACCTCATACTTTTCGAGTTATTTGATAAAACGTGATTTATAGAAAAAAATATTTTAATTGCACGAAAATTCGTCTAAATACGTTCTACGGCATGAGAAACACGAATCTGGACTCCATTTTATGATTACTATAATATTAACCCGTAAATAGTAGTAGTTATTATACTATTACTATTTCTTAGAAAAATATAAATGTGACATATTTTCAATTATTTACATTCAATTGTCATTATACTATAGCTCACAAGAACGGCCCTTATTTTACTCTTCCTTATGTATAAATATTATTTACGTAAACCTCATACTTTTCGATTTATTTGATAAAACGTGATTTATAGAAAAACTCCAAGGGGGGGACCCATGAAAATTTCTTGACACTTTTTCAATTTTTTAATTTCACGAAAATTCGTCTAATTAGGTTCTACGGCATGAGAAACACGAATCTGGACTCCATTTTATGATTACTATAATATTAAGCCGTAAAGAGTAGTAATTATACTATTACTTATTTCTTAGAAAAATATAAATGTGACTTTTTTTTTCAATTATTTACATTCAATTGTCATTATACTATAGCACACAAGAACGGCCCTTTTCTACTCTTCCTTAAGTGTAAACATTATTTACGTAAACCTCATACTTTTCGAGTTATTTGATAAAACGTGGTTTATAGAAGAAAAAAAAATTCATTTTTTTAATTGCACGAAAATTCGTCTAAATAGGTTCTACGGCATGAGAAACACGAATCTGGACTCCATTTTATGATTACTATAATATTAACCCGTAAAGAGTAGTAATTATACTATTACTATTTCTTAGAAAAATATAAATGACTTTTTTTCAATTTTTTACATTCAATTGTCATTATACTATAGCACACAAGAACGGCCCTTTTCTACTCTTCCTTAAGTGTAAACATTATTTACGTAAACCTCATACTTTTCGAGTTATTTGATAAAACGTGATTTATAGAAGAAAAAAAATTTCAAATTTTTAATTGCACGAAAATTCGTCTAAATAGGTTCTACGGCATGAGAAACACGAATCTGGACTCCATTTTATGATTACTATAATATTAACCCGTAAAGAGTAGTAATTATACTATTATTATTTCTTAGAAAAATATAAATGTGACTTTTTTTCAATCATTTACATTCAATTGTCATTATACTATAACACACAAGAACGGCCTTTTTCTACTCTTCCTTAAGTGTAAACATTATTTACGTAAACCTCATACTTTTCGAGTTATTTGATAAAACGTGATTTATAGAAGAAAAAAAATTTCAAATTTTTAATTGCACGAAAATTCGTCTAAATAGGTTCTACGGCATGAGAAACACGAAGCTGGACTCCATTTTATGATTACTATAATATTAACCCATAAAGAGTAGTAATTATACTATTACTATTTCTTAGAAAAATATAAATGTGACTTTTTTTCAATTATTTACATTCAATTGTCATTATACTATAGCACACAAGAACGGCCCTTTTCTAGTCTTCCTTAAGTGTAAACATTATTTACGTAAACTTCATACTTTTCGAGTTATTTGATAAAACGTGATTTATAGAAGAAAAAAATGTTCAAATTTTTAATTGCACGAAAATTCGTCTAAATAGGTTTTACGGCATGAGAAACACGAATCTGGATTCCATTTTATGATTACTATAATATTAATCCGTAAAGAGTAGTAGTTATTATACTATTACTATTTCTTAGAAAAATATAAATGTGACATTTTTTCAATTATTTACATTCAATTGTCATTATACTATAGCTCACAATATCGGCCCTTTTTTACTCTTCCTTATGTATAATTATTATTTACGTAAACCTCATACTTTTCGAGTTATTTGATAAAACGTGATTTATAGAAAAACTCCATGAAAATTTCTTGACACTTTTTCAATTTTTTAATTTCAAGAAAATTCGTCTAATTAGGTTCTACGGCATGGGAAACACGAATCTGGACTCCATTTTATGATTACTATAATATTAATCCGTAAAGAGTAGTAATTATACTATTACTATTTCTTAGAAAAATATAAATGACTTTTTTTCAATTTTTTACATTCAATTGTCATTATACTATAGCACACAAGAACGGCCCTTTTCTACTCTTCCTTAAGTGTAAACATTATTTACGTAAACCTCATACTTTTCGAGTTATTTGATAAAACGTGATTTATAGAAGAAAAAAAATTTCAAATTTCGTCTAAATAGGTTCTACGGCATGAGAAACACGAAGCTGGACTCCATTTTATGATTACTATAATATTAACCCGTAAAGAGTAGTAATTATACTATTACTATTTCTTAGAAAAATATAAATGTGACTTTTTTTCAATCATTTACATTCAATTGTCATTATACTATAACACACAAGAACGGCCTTTTTCTACTCTTCCTTAAGTGTAAACATTATTTACGTAAACCTCATACTTTTCGAGTTATTTGATAAAACGTGATTTATAGAAGAAAAAAAATTTCAAATTTTTAATTGCACGAAAATTCGTCTAAATAGGTTCTACGGCATGAGAAACACGAAGCTGGACTCCATTTTATGATTACTATAATATTAACCCGTAAAGAGTAGTAATTATACTATTACTATTTCTTAGAAAAATATAAATGTGACTTTTTTTCAATCATTTACATTCAATTGTCATTATACTATAACACACAAGAACGGCCTTTTTCTACTCTTCCTTAAGTGTAAACATTATTTACGTAAACCTCATACTTTTCGAGTTATTTGATAAAACGTGATTTATAGAAGAAAAAAAATTTCAAATTTTTAATTGCACGAAAATTCGTCTAAATAGGTTCTACGGCATGAGAAACACGAAGCTGGACTCCATTTTATGATTACTATAATATTAACCCGTAAAGAGTAGTAATTATACTATTACTATTTCTTAGAAAAATATAAATGTGACTTTTTTTCAATTATTTACATTCAATTGTCATTATACTATAGCACACAAGAACGGCCCTTTTCTAGTCTTCCTTAAGTGTAAACATTATTTACGTAAACCTCATACTTTTCGAGTTATTTGATAAAACGTGATTTATAGAAGAAAAAAAATTTCAAATTTTTAATTGCACGAAAATTCGTCTAAATAGGTTTTACGGCATGAGAAACACGAATCTGGATTCCATTTTATGATTACTATAATATTAATCCGTAAAGAGTAGTAGTTATTATACTATTACTATTTCTTAGAAAAATATAAATGTGACATTTTTTCAATTATTTACATTCAATTGTCATTATACTATAGCTCACAATATCGGCCCTTTTTTACTCTTCCTTATGTATAAATATTATTTACGTAAACCTCATACTTTTCGAGTTATTTGATAAAACGTGATTTATAGAAAAACTCCAAGGGGGGGACCCATGAAAATTTCTTGACACTTTTTCAATTTTTTAATTTCAAGAAAATTCGTCTAATTAGGTTCTACGGCATGGGAAACACGAATCTGGACTCCATTTTATGATTACTATAATATTAACCCGTAAAGAGTAGTAATTATACTATTACTATTTCTTAGAAAAATATAAATGACTTTTTTTCAATTTTTTACATTCAATTGTCATTATACTATAGCACACAAGAACGGCCCTTTTCTACTCTTCCTTAAGTGTAAACATTATTTACGTAAACCTCATACTTTTCGAGTTATTTGATAAAACGTGATTTATAGAAGAAAAAAAATTTCAAATTTTTAATTGCACGAAAATTCGTCTAAATAGGTTCTATGGCATGAGAAACACGAAGCTGGACTCCATTTTATGATTACTATAATATTAACCCGTAAAGAGTAGTAATTATACTATTACTATTTCTTAGAAAAATATAAATGTGACTTTTTTTCAATTATTTACATTCAATTGTCATTATACTATAGCACACAAGAACGGCCCTTTTCTAGTCTTCCTTAAGTGTAAATATTATTTACGTAAACCTCATACTTTTCGAGTTATTTGATAAAACGTGATTTATAGAAGAAAAAAAATTTCAAATTTTTAATTGCACGAAAATTCGTCTAAATAGGTTCTACGGCATGAGAAACACGAATCTGGACTCCATTTTATGATTACTATAATATTAACCCGTAAAGAGTAGTAATTATACTATTACTATTTCTTAGAAAAATATAAATGACTTTTTTTCAATTTTTTACATTCAATTGTCATTATACTATAGCACACAAGAACGGCCCTTTTCTACTCTTCCTTAAGTGTAAACATTATTTACGTAAACCTCATACTTTTCGAGTTATTTGATAAAACGTGATTTATAGAAGAAAAAAAATTTCAAATTTTTAATTGCACGAAAATTCGTCTAAATAGGTTCTACGGCATGAGAAACACGAATCTGGACTCCATTTTATGATTACTATAATATTAACCCGTAAAGAGTAGTAATTATACTATTACTATTTCCTAGAAAAATATAAATGTGACTTTTTTTCAATCATTTACATTCAATTGTCATTATACTATAACACACAAGAACGGCCTTTTTCTACTCTTCCTTAAGTGTAAACATTATTTACGTAAACCTCATACTTGTCGAGTTATTTGATAAAACGTGATTTATAGAAGAAAAAAAATTTCAAATTTTTAATTGCACGAAAATTCGTCTAAATAGGTTCTACGGCATGAGAAACACGAAGCTGGACTCCATTTTATGATTACTATAATATTAACCCATAAAGAGTAGTAATTATACTATTACTATTTCTTAGAAAAATATAAATGTGACTTTTTTTCAATTATTTACATTCAATTGTCATTATACTATAGCACACAAGAACGGCCCTTTTCTAGTCTTCCTTAAGTGTAAACATTATTTACGTAAACCTCTTACTTTTCGAGTTATTTGATAAAACGTGATTTATGGAAGAAAAAAATTTTCAAATTTTTAATTGCACGAAAATTCGTCTAAATAGGTTTTACGGCATGAGAAACACGAATCTGGATTCCATTTTATGATTACTATAATATTAATCCGTAAAGAGTAGTAGTTATTATACTATTACTATTTCTTAGAAAAATATAAATGTGACATTTTTTCAATTATTTACATTCAATTGTCATTATACTATAGCTCACAATATCGGCCCTTTTTTACTCTTCCTTATGTATAAATATTATTTACGTAAACCTCATACTTTTCGAGTTATTTGATAAAACGTGATTTATAGAAAAACTCCAAGGGGGGGACCCATGAAAATTTCTTGACACTTTTTCAATTTTTTAATTTCAAGAAAATTCATCTAATTAGGTTCTACGGCATGGGAAACACGAATCTGGACTCCATTTTATGATTACTATAATATTAACCCGTAAAGAGTAGTAATTATACTATTACTATTTCTTAGAAAAATATAAATGACTTTTTTTTCAATTTTTTACATTCAATTGTCATTATACTATAGCACACAAGAACGGCCCTTTTCTACTCTTCCTTAAGTGTAAACATTATTTACGTAAACCTCATACTTTTCGAGTTATTTGATAAAACGTGATTTATAGAAGAAAAAAAATTTCAAATTTTTAATTGCACGAAAATTCGTCTAAATAGGTTCTACGGCATGAGAAACACGAAGCTGGACTCCATTTTATGATTACTATAATATTAACCCGTAAAGAGTAGTAATTATACTATTACTATTTCTTAGAAAAATATAAATGTGACTTTTTTTCAATTATTTACATTCAATTGTCATTATACTATAGCACACAAGAACGGCCCTTTTCTAGTCTTCCTTAAGTGTAAACATTATTTACGTAAACCTCATACTTTTCGAGTTATTTGATAAAACGTGATTTATAGAAGAAAAAAAATTTCAAATTTTTAATTGCACGAAAATTCGTCTAAATAGGTTCTACGGCATGAGAAACACGAATCTGGACTCCATTTTATGATTACTATAATATTAACCCGTAAAGAGTAGTAATTATACTATTACTATTTCTTAGAAAAATATAAATGACTTTTTTTCAATTTTTTACATTCAATTGTCATTATACTATAGCACACAAGAACGGCCCTTTTCTACTCTTCCTTAAGTGTAAACATTATTTACGTAAACCTCATACTTTTCGAGTTATTTGATAAAACGTGATTTATAGAAGAAAAAAAATTTCAAATTTTTAATTGCACGAAAATTCGTCTAAATAGGTTCTACGGCATGAGAAACACGAATCTGGACTCCATTTTATGATTACTATAATATTAACCCGTAAAGAGTAGTAATTATACTATTACTATTTCCTAGAAAAATATAAATGTGACTTTTTTTCAATAATTTACATTCAATTGTCATTATACTATAACACACAAGAACGGCCTTTTTCTACTCTTCCTTAAGTGTAAATATTATTTACGTAAACCTCATACTTTTCGAGTTATTTGATAAAACGTGATTTATAGAAGAAAAAAAATTTCAAATTTTTAATTGCACGAAAATTCGTCTAAATAGGTTCGACGGCATGACAAACACAAATCTGGACTCCATTTTTTTATTACTATAATATTAACCCGTAAAGAGTAGTAATTATACTATTACTATTTCTTAGATAAATATAAATGTGACTTTTTTTCAATTATTTACATTCAATTGTCATTATACTATAACACACAAGAACGGCCCTTTTCTACTCTTCCTTAAGTGTAAATATTATTTACGTAAACCTCATACTTTTCGAGTTATTTGATAAAACGTGATTTATAGAAGAAAAAAATGTTCAAAATTTTAATTGCACGAAAATTCGTCTATATAGGTTCTACGGCATGAGAAACGCGAATCTGGACTCCATTTTATGATTACTATAATATTAACCCGTAAAGAGTAGTAATTATACTATTATTATTTCTTAGAAAAATATAAATGTGACTTTTTTTCAATTATTTACATTCAATTGTCATTATACTATAGCACACAAGAACGGCCCTTTTCTACTCTTCCTTAAGTGTAAACATTATTTACGTAAACCTCATACTTTTCGAGTTATTTGATCAAACGTGATTTATAGAAGAAAAAAAAAATTCAAATTTTTAATTGCACGAAAATTCGTCTAAATAGGTTCTACGGCATGAGAAACACGAATCTGGACTCCATTTTATGATTACTATAATATTAACGCATAAAGAGTAGTAATTATACTATTACTATTTCTTAGAAAAATATAAATGTGACTTTTTTTCAATTATTTACATTCAATTGTCATTATACTATAACACACAAGAACGGCCCTTTTCTACTCTTCCTTAAGTGTAAACATTATTTACGTAAACTGAAGAAATTTATCGAATGAAAATTGCTTTGTTAGCATAAACTTCCCAGAGCAGCACTTGAATAAGCCTAACTAAAACTAACCCAACTAAAAATAACTAAACGCAACTAAACCTAACATAACCTAATTATAAACCTAACATAACCTAATTATAAACCTAACATAACTTTTTTTTTTTAAATTCATATTTTTTTCTCAAATTCAGTGGCATAATAATTTGAGATGATCTGAACAAGGATCTGAAGTTGAATTTGCAGTCCATTATAAAGGTAAGGAGATATCGACTGGATGGCTTACGAATCTTCAAATTTACAATTAATATTCGTCAAACGACCCAGTCGATATCTCCTTACCTTAATAATGGAATGCAAATTCAAACTCAGATACTTGTTCGGATCACATCTATCAGTTATGCCACTGTATTACAGAAATATATATATATATATTTTTTTTTTGGTTAAGTTATATTAGGTTTGGTTAGGTTTCGTTCTAATTCTCTCGAAAGCTATTAGAGATATTGGAAATATGATTGCAGCATCTGATAGACCTAATTAAACTCTACAACTGACATAATAAATATATGTACAATGTATAATAATTAAGAAGTAAAATCAAAACGTATCTTTTTTTTTATTTGATTTCGTTCTAATTTTCTCGGAAGCTATTAGAGATATTGGAAATAACATTGCAGCATCTAATAGACCTATTTAAACTCAACAACTGTCATGAATATATGTTCTATGTATAATATTTACGCAGTAATATTAAATTGTTTTTTTTTTTCTCCATAAAATAGATTTCCTTCTACTTTTCTCGGAAGCTATTAGAGATATTGAAAATATCATTGCAGCCTCTGATAAACCTAATTAAACTCTACAACTGTAATAATGAATATTTGTTCTTAGATCAAATCTAGCAGTAAAATGAAACTATAACTTTTTTTTCCTAATTTTTTCGAAAGCTATTAGATATATTGGAAATGTCATTGCACCATCTGATAGACTTTATTATACTATATAGCTGTCATTATGAATATTTTTTTTATGACTAATAATTACGCAAGTATAAAACTGTATCTTTTTTCCAAAACATAAATTTCCTCCTCATTTTCTCGAAAGCTATTAAAGATATTGGAAATATCATTGTAGCGTCTAAATAGGTTCTACGGCATGAGAAATACAAATCTGGACTCCATTTTATGATTACTATAATATTATCCCGTAAAGAGTAGTAGTTATTATACTATTACTATTTCTTAGAAAAATATAAATGTGACATTTTTTCAATTATTTACATTCAATTGTCATTATACTATAGCTCACAAGAACGGCCGTTTTCTACTCTTCCTTCAGTATAAACATTATTTACGTAAATCTCATACTTTTCGAGTTATTTGATAAAACGTGATTTATAGAAAAAACTCTAAGGGGGGTACCCATGAAAATTTCTTGACACTTTTTCAAATTTTTGATTTCACGAAAATTCGTCTAAATTGGTTATACGGCATGAGAAACACGAATCTGGATTCCATTTTATGATTACTATAATATTAACTCGTAAAGAGTAGTAGTTATTATACTATTACTATTTCTTAGAAAAATATAAATGTGACATTTTTTTCAATTATTTACATTCAATTGTCATTATAATATAGCTCACAAGAACGGCCGTTTTCTACTCTTCCTTAAGTATAAACATTATTTACGTAAACTTCATACTTTTCGAGTTATTCGATAAAACGTGATATATAGAAAAAAAAATTCTTCTTAAATTTAGTGGCATAACTGTTTGAGAGGATCTGAACAAGGATCTGAAGTTGAATTTGCAGTCCATTATAAAGGTAAGGAGATATCGACTGGGGTGTCTTACGAATCTTCAAATTTACAGGTAATATTCGTCAGACGACCCAGTCGATATCTATTTACCTTTATAATGGTTTGCAAATTCAAACTCAAATACTTGTTCGGATCACATCAAACAGTTATGCCACTAGATTACAGAAATATATATGATTTTTTTTTTGGTTAGGTTATATTAGGGTTGGTTAGGTTTCGTTACCTTTAGTTAGGTTTGTTTAGGTTTAGTTAGGTTGCTAGGTTAATTTAGAAGCTAAAAATGTTTTTTATGATCAAAGAAGGGGTTGTGTGAGGTGCAGACGCCATTTCTTTTCCGTAGCACGCCATTCTGAAGATGTAAAAATTTACCGAATGAAAATTGCTTTGTTAGCATAAACTTCCCAGAGCAGCACTAGAATAAGCCTAACTAAAACTAACCCAACCAAAAGTAACTAAACGTAACTAAACCTGACATAACCTAATTATAAACCTAACATAATTAAAAAAAAAAAAAAATTCATATTTTTTTCACAAATTCAGTGGCATAACTGTTTGAGATGATCTGGACAAGGATCTGAAGTTGAATTCGCAGTCCATTATTCGTTCGACGACCCAGTCGATATCTCCTTACCTTTATAATGGTTTGCAAATTCAAACTCAGATACTTGTTCGGATCACATCAAACAGTTATGCCACTAGATTACAGAAATATATATGATTTTTTTTATGGTTAGGTTATATTAGGTTTGGTTAGGTTTCGTTACGTTTAGTAAGGTTTGTTTAGGTTTAGTTAGGTTGTTATGTTAATTTAGAAGCTACAAATGTTTTTTATGATTAAAATAGGGGTTGTGTGAGGTGCAGACGCCATTTCTTTTTCTTAGCACGCCATTCTGAAGATGTAAAAATTTACCGAATGAAAATTGCTTTGTTAGCATAAACTTCCCAGAGCAGCACTTGAATAAGCCTAACTAAAACTAACCCAACCAAAAGTAACCAAACGTAACTAAACCTAACAACCTAATTATAAACCTAACATAACTTTAAAAAAAAAAAAAAAAAAATTTTTTCTCAAATTCAGTGGCATAAATGTTTGAAATTATCTGAGTAGGAGGAGGAGGAGGAGGAGGAGGAGGGGGAGGAGGGAGGGAGGGAGGGAGGGAGGGAGGGAGGGAGGGAGGGAGGGAGAGAGGGAGGGAGGAAGGAAAGAAGGAAAGAAGGAAGACATTTGTCGACTGAAGAAAGAAAAGGAACAAGGTAAAAGAATAAGATAGATAAAGAGAATCAAGGAAAAAATAAATAAAATAAAAATAAAAATAAAAACAGAAAGGAAGTGGAAGATATAAACATAACAACAGCCATTTAAGGCCATTTCCCCCCCCCCCCCAGCCATTGAACATAAAATAAAGTTCAGTTGCGCGGCACAGACCCTTTGAACCAATGACCCGAGGGAAACAAAGGGAAAAACCAATAATATCAACAACAATAATAATAACAACAACAACAATAACAACAATAATAAAAAAAATAATCATTCATATAAAACTTAAAGAAACACATTATTATATTAAGATTGAGATTGAGAGAGAGAGAGAGAGAGAGAGAGAGAGAGAGAGAGAGAGAGAGAGAGAGAGAGAGAGAGAGAGAGAGAGAGAGAGAGAGAGAGAGAGAGAGAGAGAGTGGTATAAAGGTGTACTTACCACTGTGATGGGATAAGCTGGATTCAAGATGGTCATTAGCAGCACGTGATTCGGTGTTTCCGGTTCCCCTTTCCTGCAAAAATAAATAATAATGATGATAATAATGATGATGATGATGATGATGATGATGATGATGATGATGATGATGATGATGATGATGATGATGATGATGATGATGATGATGATGATGATGATGATGATGATGATAATAATAATAATAATAATAATAATAATAATAATAATAATAGTAGTAGTAGACAGTAACTTTTCCTTCTAAATAATACAATACAACACCAACTCTGCAACACACCCACCAACCCACCCACCAACCCACCCACCCACCTACCCACCCACCCACACACACACACACACACACACACACACACACAGACACACACACACACACACACACACACACACATACACACACACACACACACACACACACACACTGTTAACTTTAATTGCCGTCATTAAGCGAGACACCACATGAGAAACACGAATATGGACTCCATTTTATGATTACTATAATATTAACCCATAAAGAGTAGTAATTATACTATTACTATTTCTTAGAAAAATATAAATGTGACTTTTTTTCAATTATTTACATTCAATTGTCATTATACTATAGCACACAAGAACGGCCCTTTTCTAGTCTTCCTTAAGTGTAAACATTATTTACGTAAACCTCATACTTTTCGAGTTATTTGATAAAATGTGATTTATAGAAGAAAAAAATTTTCAAATTTTTAATTGCACGAAAATTCGTCTAAATAGGTTTTACGGCATGAGAAACACGAATCT
This sequence comes from Cancer borealis, assembly GCA_036785275.1. Classification (NCBI taxonomy): domain Eukaryota; kingdom Metazoa; phylum Arthropoda; class Malacostraca; order Decapoda; family Cancridae; genus Cancer; species Cancer borealis. Next base: position 136,986 of record JAXIVD010000128.1, on the reverse strand, counting down.
GGATTCCATTTTATGATTACTATAATATTAATCCGTAAAGAGTAGTAGTTATTATACTATTACTATTTCTTAGAAAAATATAAATGTGACATTTTTTCAATTATTTACATTCAATTGTCATTATACTATAGCTCACAATATCGGCCCTTTTTTACTCTTCCTTATGTATAAATATTATTTACGTAAACCTCATACTTTTCGAGTTATTTGATAAAACGTGATTTATAGAAAAACTCCAAGGGGGGGACCCATGAAAATTTCTTGACACTTTTTCAATTTTTTAATTTCAAGAAAATTCGTCTAATTAGGTTCTACGGCATGGGAAACACGAATCTGGACTCCATTTTATGATTACTATAATATTAACCCGTAAAGAGTAGTAATTATACTATTACTATTTCTTACAAAAATATAAATGACTTTTTTTCAATTATTTACATTCAATTGTCATTATACTATAGCACACAAGAACGGCCTTTTTCTACTCTTCCTTAAGTGTAAACATTATTTACGTAAACCTCATACTTTTCGAGTTATTTGATAAAACGTGATTTATAGAAGAAAAAAAATTTCAATTTTTTAATTGCATGAAAATTCGTCTAAATAGGTTATACGGCATGAGAAACAAGAATCTGGACTCCATTTTATGATTACTATAATATTAACCCGTAAAGAGTAGTAATTATACTATTACTATTTCTTAGAAAAATATAAATGTGACTCTTTTTCAATTATTTACATTCAATTGTCATTATACTATAGCACACAAGAACGGCCCTTTTCTACTCTTCCTTAAGTGTAAACATTATTTACGTAAACCTCATACTTTTCGAGTTATTTGATAAAACGTGATTTATAGAAAAAAATATTTTAATTGCACGAAAATTCGTCTAAATACGTTCTACGGCATGAGAAACACGAATCTGGACTCCATTTTATGATTACTATAATATTAACCCGTAAATAGTAGTAGTTATTATACTATTACTATTTCTTAGAAAAATATAAATGTGACATATTTTCAATTATTTACATTCAATTGTCATTATACTATAGCTCACAAGAACGGCCCTTATTTTACTCTTCCTTATGTATAAATATTATTTACGTAAACCTCATACTTTTCGATTTATTTGATAAAACGTGATTTATAGAAAAACTCCAAGGGGGGGACCCATGAAAATTTCTTGACACTTTTTCAATTTTTTAATTTCACGAAAATTCGTCTAATTAGGTTCTACGGCATGAGAAACACGAATCTGGACTCCATTTTATGATTACTATAATATTAAGCCGTAAAGAGTAGTAATTATACTATTACTTATTTCTTAGAAAAATATAAATGTGACTTTTTTTTTCAATTATTTACATTCAATTGTCATTATACTATAGCACACAAGAACGGCCCTTTTCTACTCTTCCTTAAGTGTAAACATTATTTACGTAAACCTCATACTTTTCGAGTTATTTGATAAAACGTGGTTTATAGAAGAAAAAAAAATTCATTTTTTTAATTGCACGAAAATTCGTCTAAATAGGTTCTACGGCATGAGAAACACGAATCTGGACTCCATTTTATGATTACTATAATATTAACCCGTAAAGAGTAGTAATTATACTATTACTATTTCTTAGAAAAATATAAATGACTTTTTTTCAATTTTTTACATTCAATTGTCATTATACTATAGCACACAAGAACGGCCCTTTTCTACTCTTCCTTAAGTGTAAACATTATTTACGTAAACCTCATACTTTTCGAGTTATTTGATAAAACGTGATTTATAGAAGAAAAAAAATTTCAAATTTTTAATTGCACGAAAATTCGTCTAAATAGGTTCTACGGCATGAGAAACACGAATCTGGACTCCATTTTATGATTACTATAATATTAACCCGTAAAGAGTAGTAATTATACTATTATTATTTCTTAGAAAAATATAAATGTGACTTTTTTTCAATCATTTACATTCAATTGTCATTATACTATAACACACAAGAACGGCCTTTTTCTACTCTTCCTTAAGTGTAAACATTATTTACGTAAACCTCATACTTTTCGAGTTATTTGATAAAACGTGATTTATAGAAGAAAAAAAATTTCAAATTTTTAATTGCACGAAAATTCGTCTAAATAGGTTCTACGGCATGAGAAACACGAAGCTGGACTCCATTTTATGATTACTATAATATTAACCCATAAAGAGTAGTAATTATACTATTACTATTTCTTAGAAAAATATAAATGTGACTTTTTTTCAATTATTTACATTCAATTGTCATTATACTATAGCACACAAGAACGGCCCTTTTCTAGTCTTCCTTAAGTGTAAACATTATTTACGTAAACTTCATACTTTTCGAGTTATTTGATAAAACGTGATTTATAGAAGAAAAAAATGTTCAAATTTTTAATTGCACGAAAATTCGTCTAAATAGGTTTTACGGCATGAGAAACACGAATCTGGATTCCATTTTATGATTACTATAATATTAATCCGTAAAGAGTAGTAGTTATTATACTATTACTATTTCTTAGAAAAATATAAATGTGACATTTTTTCAATTATTTACATTCAATTGTCATTATACTATAGCTCACAATATCGGCCCTTTTTTACTCTTCCTTATGTATAATTATTATTTACGTAAACCTCATACTTTTCGAGTTATTTGATAAAACGTGATTTATAGAAAAACTCCATGAAAATTTCTTGACACTTTTTCAATTTTTTAATTTCAAGAAAATTCGTCTAATTAGGTTCTACGGCATGGGAAACACGAATCTGGACTCCATTTTATGATTACTATAATATTAATCCGTAAAGAGTAGTAATTATACTATTACTATTTCTTAGAAAAATATAAATGACTTTTTTTCAATTTTTTACATTCAATTGTCATTATACTATAGCACACAAGAACGGCCCTTTTCTACTCTTCCTTAAGTGTAAACATTATTTACGTAAACCTCATACTTTTCGAGTTATTTGATAAAACGTGATTTATAGAAGAAAAAAAATTTCAAATTTCGTCTAAATAGGTTCTACGGCATGAGAAACACGAAGCTGGACTCCATTTTATGATTACTATAATATTAACCCGTAAAGAGTAGTAATTATACTATTACTATTTCTTAGAAAAATATAAATGTGACTTTTTTTCAATCATTTACATTCAATTGTCATTATACTATAACACACAAGAACGGCCTTTTTCTACTCTTCCTTAAGTGTAAACATTATTTACGTAAACCTCATACTTTTCGAGTTATTTGATAAAACGTGATTTATAGAAGAAAAAAAATTTCAAATTTTTAATTGCACGAAAATTCGTCTAAATAGGTTCTACGGCATGAGAAACACGAAGCTGGACTCCATTTTATGATTACTATAATATTAACCCGTAAAGAGTAGTAATTATACTATTACTATTTCTTAGAAAAATATAAATGTGACTTTTTTTCAATCATTTACATTCAATTGTCATTATACTATAACACACAAGAACGGCCTTTTTCTACTCTTCCTTAAGTGTAAACATTATTTACGTAAACCTCATACTTTTCGAGTTATTTGATAAAACGTGATTTATAGAAGAAAAAAAATTTCAAATTTTTAATTGCACGAAAATTCGTCTAAATAGGTTCTACGGCATGAGAAACACGAAGCTGGACTCCATTTTATGATTACTATAATATTAACCCGTAAAGAGTAGTAATTATACTATTACTATTTCTTAGAAAAATATAAATGTGACTTTTTTTCAATTATTTACATTCAATTGTCATTATACTATAGCACACAAGAACGGCCCTTTTCTAGTCTTCCTTAAGTGTAAACATTATTTACGTAAACCTCATACTTTTCGAGTTATTTGATAAAACGTGATTTATAGAAGAAAAAAAATTTCAAATTTTTAATTGCACGAAAATTCGTCTAAATAGGTTTTACGGCATGAGAAACACGAATCTGGATTCCATTTTATGATTACTATAATATTAATCCGTAAAGAGTAGTAGTTATTATACTATTACTATTTCTTAGAAAAATATAAATGTGACATTTTTTCAATTATTTACATTCAATTGTCATTATACTATAGCTCACAATATCGGCCCTTTTTTACTCTTCCTTATGTATAAATATTATTTACGTAAACCTCATACTTTTCGAGTTATTTGATAAAACGTGATTTATAGAAAAACTCCAAGGGGGGGACCCATGAAAATTTCTTGACACTTTTTCAATTTTTTAATTTCAAGAAAATTCGTCTAATTAGGTTCTACGGCATGGGAAACACGAATCTGGACTCCATTTTATGATTACTATAATATTAACCCGTAAAGAGTAGTAATTATACTATTACTATTTCTTAGAAAAATATAAATGACTTTTTTTCAATTTTTTACATTCAATTGTCATTATACTATAGCACACAAGAACGGCCCTTTTCTACTCTTCCTTAAGTGTAAACATTATTTACGTAAACCTCATACTTTTCGAGTTATTTGATAAAACGTGATTTATAGAAGAAAAAAAATTTCAAATTTTTAATTGCACGAAAATTCGTCTAAATAGGTTCTATGGCATGAGAAACACGAAGCTGGACTCCATTTTATGATTACTATAATATTAACCCGTAAAGAGTAGTAATTATACTATTACTATTTCTTAGAAAAATATAAATGTGACTTTTTTTCAATTATTTACATTCAATTGTCATTATACTATAGCACACAAGAACGGCCCTTTTCTAGTCTTCCTTAAGTGTAAATATTATTTACGTAAACCTCATACTTTTCGAGTTATTTGATAAAACGTGATTTATAGAAGAAAAAAAATTTCAAATTTTTAATTGCACGAAAATTCGTCTAAATAGGTTCTACGGCATGAGAAACACGAATCTGGACTCCATTTTATGATTACTATAATATTAACCCGTAAAGAGTAGTAATTATACTATTACTATTTCTTAGAAAAATATAAATGACTTTTTTTCAATTTTTTACATTCAATTGTCATTATACTATAGCACACAAGAACGGCCCTTTTCTACTCTTCCTTAAGTGTAAACATTATTTACGTAAACCTCATACTTTTCGAGTTATTTGATAAAACGTGATTTATAGAAGAAAAAAAAATTCAAATTTTTAATTGCACGAAAATTCGTCTAAATAGGTTCTACGGCATGAGAAACACGAATCTGGACTCCATTTTATGATTACTATAATATTAACCCGTAAAGAGTAGTAATTATACTATTACTATTTCCTAGAAAAATATAAATGTGACTTTTTTTCAATAATTTACATTCAATTGTCATTATACTATAACACACAAGAACGGCCTTTTTCTACTCTTCCTTAAGTGTAAATATTATTTACGTAAACCTCATACTTTTCGAGTTATTTGATAAAACGTGATTTATAGAAGAAAAAAAATTTCAAAATTTTAATTGCACGAAAATTCGTCTAAATAGGTTCGACGGCATGACAAACACAAATCTGGACTCCATTTTTTTATTACTATAATATTAACCCGTAAAGAGTAGTAATTATACTATTACTATTTCTTAGATAAATATAAATGTGACTTTTTTTCAATTATTTACATTCAATTGTCATTATACTATAGCACACAAGAACGGCCCTTTTCTAGTCTTCCTTAAGTGTAAACATTATTTACGTAAACCTCATACTTTTCGAGTTATTTGATAAAACGTGATTTATAGAAGAAAAAAAATTTCAAATTTTTAATTGCACGAAAATTCGTCTAAATAGGTTCTACGGCATGAGAAACACGAATCTGGACTCCATTTTATGATTACTATAATATTAACCCGTAAAGAGTAGTAATTATACTATTACTATTTCTTAGAAAAATATAAATGACTTTTTTTCAATTTTTTACATTCAATTGTCATTATACTATAGCACACAAGAACGGCCCTTTTCTACTCTTCCTTAAGTGTAAACATTATTTACGTAAACCTCATACTTTTCGAGTTATTTGATAAAACGTGATTTATAGAAGAAAAAAAATTTCAAATTTTTAATTGCACGAAAATTCGTCTAAATAGGTTCTACGGCATGAGAAACACGAATCTGGACTCCATTTTATGATTACTATAATATTAACCCGTAAAGAGTAGTAATTATACTATTACTATTTCCTAGAAAAATATAAATGTGACTTTTTTTCAATCATTTACATTCAATTGTCATTATACTATAACACACAAGAACGGCCTTTTTCTACTCTTCCTTAAGTGTAAACATTATTTACGTAAACCTCATACTTGTCGAGTTATTTGATAAAACGTGATTTATAGAAGAAAAAAAATTTCAAATTTTTAATTGCACGAAAATTCGTCTAAATAGGTTCTACGGCATGAGAAACACGAAGCTGGACTCCATTTTATGATTACTATAATATTAACCCATAAAGAGTAGTAATTATACTATTACTATTTCTTAGAAAAATATAAATGTGACTTTTTTTCAATTATTTACATTCAATTGTCATTATACTATAGCACACAAGAACGGCCCTTTTCTAGTCTTCCTTAAGTGTAAACATTATTTACGTAAACCTCTTACTTTTCGAGTTATTTGATAAAACGTGATTTATGGAAGAAAAAAATTTTCAAATTTTTAATTGCACGAAAATTCGTCTAAATAGGTTTTACGGCATGAGAAACACGAATCTGGATTCCATTTTATGATTACTATAATATTAATCCGTAAAGAGTAGTAGTTATTATACTATTACTATTTCTTAGAAAAATATAAATGTGACATTTTTTCAATTATTTACATTCAATTGTCATTATACTATAGCTCACAATATCGGCCCTTTTTTACTCTTCCTTATGTATAAATATTATTTACGTAAACCTCATACTTTTCGAGTTATTTGATAAAACGTGATTTATAGAAAAACTCCAAGGGGGGGACCCATGAAAATTTCTTGACACTTTTTCAATTTTTTAATTTCAAGAAAATTCATCTAATTAGGTTCTACGGCATGGGAAACACGAATCTGGACTCCATTTTATGATTACTATAATATTAACCCGTAAAGAGTAGTAATTATACTATTACTATTTCTTAGAAAAATATAAATGACTTTTTTTCAATTTTTTACATTCAATTGTCATTATACTATAGCACACAAGAACGGCCCTTTTCTACTCTTCCTTAAGTGTAAACATTATTTACGTAAACCTCATACTTTTCGAGTTATTTGATAAAACGTGATTTATAGAAGAAAAAAAATTTCAAATTTTTAATTGCACGAAAATTCGTCTAAATAGGTTCTACGGCATGAGAAACACGAAGCTGGACTCCATTTTATGATTACTATAATATTAACCCGTAAAGAGTAGTAATTATACTATTACTATTTCTTAGAAAAATATAAATGTGACTTTTTTTCAATTATTTACATTCAATTGTCATTATACTATAGCACACAAGAACGGCCCTTTTCTAGTCTTCCTTAAGTGTAAACATTATTTACGTAAACCTCATACTTTTCGAGTTATTTGATAAAACGTGATTTATAGAAGAAAAAAAATTTCAAATTTTTAATTGCACGAAAATTCGTCTAAATAGGTTCTACGGCATGAGAAACACGAATCTGGACTCCATTTTATGATTACTATAATATTAACCCGTAAAGAGTAGTAATTATACTATTACTATTTCTTAGAAAAATATAAATGACTTTTTTTCAATTTTTTACATTCAATTGTCATTATACTATAGCACACAAGAACGGCCCTTTTCTACTCTTCCTTAAGTGTAAACATTATTTACGTAAACCTCATACTTTTCGAGTTATTTGATAAAACGTGATTTATAGAAGAAAAAAAATTTCAAATTTTTAATTGCACGAAAATTCGTCTAAATAGGTTCTACGGCATGAGAAACACGAATCTGGACTCCATTTTATGATTACTATAATATTAACCCGTAAAGAGTAGTAATTATACTATTACTATTTCCTAGAAAAATATAAATGTGACTTTTTTTCAATAATTTACATTCAATTGTCATTATACTATAACACACAAGAACGGCCTTTTTCTACTCTTCCTTAAGTGTAAATATTATTTACGTAAACCTCATACTTTTCGAGTTATTTGATAAAACGTGATTTATAGAAGAAAAAAAATTTCAAATTTTTAATTGCACGAAAATTCGTCTAAATAGGTTCGACGGCATGACAAACACAAATCTGGACTCCATTTTTTTATTACTATAATATTAACCCGTAAAGAGTAGTAATTATACTATTACTATTTCTTAGATAAATATAAATGTGACTTTTTTTCAATTATTTACATTCAATTGTCATTATACTATAACACACAAGAACGGCCCTTTTCTACTCTTCCTTAAGTGTAAATATTATTTACGTAAACCTCATACTTTTCGAGTTATTTGATAAAACGTGATTTATAGAAGAAAAAAATGTTCAAAATTTTAATTGCACGAAAATTCGTCTATATAGGTTCTACGGCATGAGAAACGCGAATCTGGACTCCATTTTATGATTACTATAATATTAACCCGTAAAGAGTAGTAATTATACTATTATTATTTCTTAGAAAAATATAAATGTGACTTTTTTTCAATTATTTACATTCAATTGTCATTATACTATAGCACACAAGAACGGCCCTTTTCTACTCTTCCTTAAGTGTAAACATTATTTACGTAAACCTCATACTTTTCGAGTTATTTGATCAAACGTGATTTATAGAAGAAAAAAAAAATTCAAATTTTTAATTGCACGAAAATTCGTCTAAATAGGTTCTACGGCATGAGAAACACGAATCTGGACTCCATTTTATGATTACTATAATATTAACCCATAAAGAGTAGTAATTATAATATTACTATTTCTTAGAAAAATATAAATGTGACTTTTTTTCAATTATTTACATTCAATTGTCATTATACTATAACACACAAGAACGGCCCTTTTCTACTCTTCCTTAAGTGTAAACATTATTTACGTAAACTGAAGAAATTTATCGAATGAAAATTGCTTTGTTAGCATAAACTTCCCAGAGCAGCACTTGAATAAGCCTAACTAAAACTAACCCAACTAAAAATAACTAAACGCAACTAAACCTAACATAACCTAATTATAAACCTAACATAACCTAATTATAAACCTAACATAACTTCTTTTTTTTAAATTCATATTTTTTTCTCAAATTCAGTGGCATAATAATTTGAGATGATCTGAACAAGGATCTGAAGTTGAATTTGCAGTCCATTATAAAGGTAAGGAGATATCGACTGGATGGCTTACGAATCTTCAAATTTACAATTAATATTCGTCAAACGACCCAGTCGATATCTCCTTACCTTAATAATGGAATGCAAATTCAAACTCAGATACTTGTTCGGATCACATCTATCAGTTATGCCACTGTATTACAGAAATATATATATATATATTTTTTTTTTGGTTAAGTTATATTAGGTTTGGTTAGGTTTCGTTCTAATTCTCTCGAAAGCTATTAGAGATATTGGAAATATGATTGCAGCATCTGATAGACCTAATTAAACTCTACAACTGACATAATAAATATATGTACAATGTATAATAATTAAGAAGTAAAATCAAAACGTATCTTTTTTTTTATTTGATTTCGTTCTAATTTTCTCGGAAGCTATTAGAGATATTGGAAATAACATTGCAGCATCTAATAGACCTATTTAAACTCAACAACTGTCATGAATATATGTTCTATGTATAATATTTACGCAGTAATATTAAATTGTTTTTTTTTTTCTCCATAAAATAGATTTCCTTCTACTTTTCTCGGAAGCTATTAGAGATATTGAAAATATCATTGCAGCCTCTGATAAACCTAATTAAACTCTACAACTGTAATAATGAATATTTGTTCTTAGATCAAATCTAGCAGTAAAATGAAACTATAACTTTTTTTTCCTAATTTTTTCGAAAGCTATTAGATATATTGGAAATGTCATTGCACCATCTGATAGACTTTATTATACTATATAGCTGTCATTATGAATATTTTTTTTATGACTAATAATTACGCAAGTATAAAACTGTATCTTTTTTCCAAAACATAAATTTCCTCCTCATTTTCTCGAAAGCTATTAAAGATATTGGAAATATCATTGTAGCGTCTAAATAGGTTCTACGGCATGAGAAATACAAATCTGGACTCCATTTTATGATTACTATAATATTATCCCGTAAAGAGTAGTAGTTATTATACTATTACTATTTCTTAGAAAAATATAAATGTGACATTTTTTCAATTATTTACATTCAATTGTCATTATACTATAGCTCACAAGAACGGCCGTTTTCTACTCTTCCTTCAGTATAAACATTATTTACGTAAATCTCATACTTTTCGAGTTATTTGATAAAACGTGATTTATAGAAAAAACTCTAAGGGGGGTACCCATGAAAATTTCTTGACACTTTTTCAAATTTTTGATTTCACGAAAATTCGTCTAAATTGGTTATACGGCATGAGAAACACGAATCTGGATTCCATTTTATGATTACTATAATATTAACTCGTAAAGAGTAGTAGTTATTATACTATTACTATTTCTTAGAAAAATATAAATGTGACATTTTTTTCAATTATTTACATTCAATTGTCATTATAATATAGCTCACAAGAACGGCCGTTTTCTACTCTTCCTTAAGTATAAACATTATTTACGTAAACTTCATACTTTTCGAGTTATTCGATAAAACGTGATATATAGAAAAAAAAATTCTTCTTAAATTTAGTGGCATAACTGTTTGAGAGGATCTGAACAAGGATCTGAAGTTGAATTTGCAGTCCATTATAAAGGTAAGGAGATATCGACTGGGGTGTCTTACGAATCTTCAAATTTACAGGTAATATTCGTCAGACGACCCAGTCGATATCTATTTACCTTTATAATGGTTTGCAAATTCAAACTCAAATACTTGTTCGGATCACATCAAACAGTTATGCCACTAGATTACAGAAATATATATGATTTTTTTTTTGGTTAGGTTATATTAGGGTTGGTTAGGTTTCGTTACCTTTAGTTAGGTTTGTTTAGGTTTAGTTAGGTTGCTAGGTTAATTTAGAAGCTAAAAATGTTTTTTATGATCAAAGAAGGGGTTGTGTGAGGTGCAGACGCCATTTCTTTTCCGTAGCACGCCATTCTGAAGATGTAAAAATTTACCGAATGAAAATTGCTTTGTTAGCATAAACTTCCCAGAGCAGCACTAGAATAAGCCTAACTAAAACTAACCCAACCAAAAGTAACTAAACGTAACTAAACCTGACATAACCTAATTATAAACCTAACATAATTAAAAAAAAAAAAAAATTCATATTTTTTTCACAAATTCAGTGGCATAACTGTTTGAGATGATCTGGACAAGGATCTGAAGTTGAATTCGCAGTCCATTATTCGTTCGACGACCCAGTCGATATCTCCTTACCTTTATAATGGTTTGCAAATTCAAACTCAGATACTTGTTCGGATCACATCAAACAGTTATGCCACTAGATTACAGAAATATATATGATTTTTTTTATGGTTAGGTTATATTAGGTTTGGTTAGGTTTCGTTACGTTTAGTAAGGTTTGTTTAGGTTTAGTTAGGTTGTTATGTTAATTTAGAAGCTACAAATGTTTTTTATGATTAAAATAGGGGTTGTGTGAGGTGCAGACGCCATTTCTTTTTCGTAGCACGCCATTCTGAAGATGTAAAAATTTACCGAATGAAAATTGCTTTGTTAGCATAAACTTCCCAGAGCAGCACTTGAATAAGCCTAACTAAAACTAACCCAACCAAAAGTAACCAAACGTAACTAAACCTAACAACCTAATTATAAACCTAACATAACTTTAAAAAAAAAAAAAAAAAAAATTTTTCTCAAATTCAGTGGCATAAATGTTTGAAATTATCTGAGTAGGAGGAGGAGGAGGAGGAGGAGGAGGGGGAGGAGGGAGGGAGGGAGGGAGGGAGGGAGGGAGGGAGGGAGGGAGGGAGAGAGGGAGGGAGGAAGGAAAGAAGGAAAGAAGGAAGACATTTGTCGACTGAAGAAAGAAAAGGAACAAGGTAAAAGAATAAGATAGATAAAGAGAATCAAGGAAAAAATAAATAAAATAAAAATAAAAATAAAAACAGAAAGGAAGTGGAAGATATAAACATAACAACAGCCATTTAAGGCCATTTCCCCCCCCCCCCCAGCCATTGAACATAAAATAAAGTTCAGTTGCGCGGCACAGACCCTTTGAACCAATGACCCGAGGGAAACAAAGGGAAAAACCAATAATATCAACAACAATAATAATAACAACAACAACAATAACAACAATAATAAAAAAAATAATCATTCATATAAAACTTAAAGAAACACATTATTATATTAAGATTGAGATTGAGAGAGAGAGAGAGAGAGAGAGAGAGAGAGAGAGAGAGAGAGAGAGAGAGAGAGAGAGAGAGAGAGAGAGAGTGGTATAAAGGTGTACTTACCACTGTGATGGGATAAGCTGGATTCAAGATGGTCATTAGCAGCACGTGATTCGGTGTTTCCGGTTCCCCTTTCCTGCAAAAATAAATAATAATGATGATAATAATGATGATGATGATGATGATGATGATGATGATGATGATGATGATGATGATGATGATGATGATGATGATGATGATGATGATGATGATGATGATAATAATAATAATAATAATAATAATAATAATAATAATAGTAGTAGTAGACAGTAACTTTTCCTTCTAAATAATACAATACAACACCAACTCTGCAACACACCCACCAACCCACCCACCAACCCACCCACCCACCTACCCACCCACCCACACACACACACACACACACACACACACACACAGACACACACACACACACACACACACACACACATACACACACACACACACACACACACACACACTGTTAACTTTAATTGCCGTCATTAAGCGAGACACCACATGAGAAACACGAATATGGACTCCATTTTATGATTACTATAATATTAACCCGTAAATAGTAGTAATTATACTATTACTATTTCTTAGAAAAATATAAATGAGACTTTTTTTCAATTATTTACATTCAATTGTCATTATACTATAGCTCACTAGAACGGCAGTTTACTACTCTTCCTTAAGTGTAAACATTATTTACGTAAACCTCATACTTTTCGAGTTATTTGATAAAACGTGATTTATAGAAAAACTTTTTCAAATTTTTAATTTCCCGAAAATTCGTATAAATAGGTTCTACGGCAAGAGAAACACGAATCTGGACTCCATTTTATGATTACTATAATATTAACCCGTAAGGAGTAGTAATTATTATACTATTACTAATATAAATATGACATTTTTTCAATTACTTACATTCAATTGTCATTATACTATAGCTCACAAGAACGGCCCTTTTCTACTCTTCCTTAAGTGTAAACATTATTTACGTAAAACTCATACTTTTCGAGTTATTTGATAAAACGTGATTTATAGAAGAAAAAAAATTTCAAATTTTTAATTGCACGAAAATTCGTCTAAATAGGTTCTACGGCATGACAAACACGAATCTGGACTCCATTTTATGATTACTATAATATTAACCCGTAAAGAGTAGTAATTATACTATTACTATTTCTTAGATAAATATAAATGTGACTTTTTTTCAATTATTTACATTCAATTGTCATTATACTATAACACACAAGAACGGCCCTTTTCTACTCTTCCTTAAGTGTAAATATTATTTACGTAAACCTCATACTTTTCGAGTTATTTGATAAAACGTGATTTATAGAAGAAAAAAATGTTCAAAATTTTAATTGCACGAAAATTCGTCTAAATACGTTCTACGGCATGAGAAACACGAATCTGGACTCCATTTTATGATTACTATAATATTAACCCGTAAAGAGTAGTAATTATACTATTATTATTTCTTAGAAAAATATAAATGTGACTTTTTTTCAATCATTTACATTCAATTGTCATTATACTATAACACACAAGAACGGCCTTTTTCTACTCTTCCTTAAGTGTAAACATTATTTACGTAAACCTCATACTTTTCGAGTTATTTGATAAAACGTGATTTATAGAAGAAAAAAAATTTCAAATTTTTAATTGCAGGAAAATTCGTCTAAATAGGTTCTACGGCATGAGAAACACGAAGCTGGACTCCATTTTATGATTACTATAATATTAACCCATAAAGAGTAGTAATTATACTATTACTATTTCTTAGAAAAATATAAATGTGACTTTTTTTCAATTATTTACATTCAATTGTCATTATACTATAGCACACAAGAACGGCCCTTTTCTAGTCTTCCTTAAGTGTAAACATTATTTACGTAAACCTCATACTTTTCGAGTTATTTGATAAAACGTGATTTATAGAAGAAAAAAATTTTCAAATTTTTAATTGCACGAAAATTCGTCTAAATAGGTTTTACGGCATGAGAAACACGAATCTGGATTCCATTTTATGATTACTATAATATTAATCCGTAAAGAGTAGTAGTTATTATACTATTACTATTTCTTAGAAAAATATAAATGTGACATTTTTTCAATTATTTACATTCAATTGTCATTATACTATAGCTCACAATATCGGCCCTTTTTTACTCTTCCTTATGTATAAATATTATTTACGTAAACCTCATACTTTTCGAGTTATTTGATAAAACGTGATTTATAGAAAAATTTCTTGACACTTTTTCAATTTTTTAATTTCAAGAAAATTCGTCTAATTAGGTTCTACGGCATGGGAAACACGAATCTGGACTCCATTTTATGATTACTATAATATTAATCCGTAAAGAGTAGTAATTATACTATTACTATTTCTTAGAAAAATATAAATGACTTTTTTTCAATTTTTTACATTCAATTGTCATTATACTATAGCACACAAGAACGGCCCTTTTCTAGTCTTCCTTAAGTGTAAACATTATTTACGTAAACCTCATACTTTTCGAGTTATTTGATAAAACGTGATTTATAGAAGAAAAAAATTTTCAAATTTTTAATTGCACGAAAATTCGTCTAAATAGGTTCTACGGCATGAGAAACACGAATCTGGACTCCATTTTATGATTACTATAATATTAACCCGTAAAGAGTAGTAATTATACTATTACTATTTCTTAGAAAAATATAAATGACTTTTTTTCAATTTTTTACATTCAATTGTCATTATACTATAGCACACAAGAACGGCCCTTTTCTAGTCTTCCTTAAGTGTAAACATTATTTACGTAAACCTCATACTTTTCGAGTTATTTGATAAAACGTGATTTATAGAAGAAAAAAATTTTCAAATTTTTAATTGCACGAAAATTCGTCTAAATAGGTTCTACGGCATGAGAAACACGAATCTGGACTCCATTTTATGATTACTATAATATTAACCCGTAAAGAGTAGTAATTATACTATTACTATTTCTTAGAAAAATATAAATGACTTTTTTTCAATTTTTTACATTCAATTGTCATTATACTATAGCACACAAGAACGGCCCTTTTCTACTCTTCCTTAAGTGTAAACATTATTTACGTAAACCTCATACTTTTCGAGTTATTTGATAAAACGTGATTTATAGAAGAAAAAAAATTTCAAATTTTTAATTGCACGAAAATTCGTCTAAATAGGTTCTACGGCATGAGAAACACGAATCTGGACTCCATTTTATGATTACTATAATATTAACCCGTAAAGAGTAGTAATTATACTATTACTATTTCTTAGAAAAATATAAATGACTTTTTTTCAATTTTTTACATTCAATTGTCATTATACTATAGCACACAAGAACGGCCCTTTTCTACTCTTCCTTAAGTGTAAACATTATTTACGTAAACCTCATACTTTTCGAGTTATTTGATAAAACGTGATTTATAGAAGAAAAAAAATTTCAAATTTTTAATTGCACGAAAATTCGTCTAAATAGGTTCTACGGCATGAGAAACACGAATCTGGACTCCATTTTATGATTACTATAATATTAACCCGTAAAGAGTAGTAATTATACTATTATTATTTCTTAGAAAAATATAAATGTGACTTTTTTTCAATCATTTACATTCAATTGTCATTATACTATAACACACAAGAACGGCCTTTTTCTACTCTTCCTTAAGTGTAAACATTATTTACGTAAACCTCATACTTTTCGAGTTATTTGATAAAACGTGATTTATAGAAGAAAAAAAATTTCAAATTTTTAATTGCACGAAAATTCGTCTAAATAGGTTCTACGGCATGAGAAACACGAAGCTGGACTCCATTTTATGATTACTATAATATTAACCCATAAAGAGTAGTAATTATACTATTACTATTTCTTAGAAAAATATAAATGTGACTTTTTTTCAATTATTTACATTCAATTGTCATTATACTATAGCACACAAGAACGGCCCTTTTCTAGTCTTCCTTAAGTGTAAACATTATTTACGTAAACCTCATACTTTTCGAGTTATTTGATAAAACGTGATTTATAGAAGAAAAAAATTTTCAAATTTTTAATTGCACGAAAATTCGTCTAAATAGGTTTTACGGCATGAGAAACACGAATCTGGATTCCATTTTATGATTACTATAATATTAATCCGTAAAGAGTAGAAGTTATTATACTATTACTATTTCTTAGAAAAATATAAATGTGACATTTTTTCAATTATTTACATTCAATTGTCATTATACTATAGCTCACAATATCGGCCCTTTTTTACTCTTCCTTATGTATAAATATTATTTACGTAAACCTCATACTTTTCGAGTTATTTGATAAAACGTGATTTATAGAAAAATTTCTTGACACTTTTTCAATTTTTTAATTTCAAGAAAATTCGTCTAATTAGGTTCTACGGCATGGGAAACACGAATCTGGACTCCATTTTATTATTACTATAATATTAATCCGTAAAGAGTAGTAATTATACTATTACTATTTCTTAGAAAAATATAAATGACTTTTTTTCAATTTTTTACATTCAATTGTCATTATACTATAGCACACAAGAACGGCCCTTTTCTAGTCTTCCTTAAGTGTAAACATTATTTACGTAAACCTCATACTTTTCGAGTTATTTGATAAAACGTGATTTATAGAAGAAAAAAAATTTCAAATTTTTAATTGCACGAAAATTCGTCTAAATAGGTTCTACGGCATGAGAAACACGAAGCTGGACTCCATTTTATGATTACTATAATATTAACCCGTAAAGAGTAGTAATTATACTATTACTATTTCTTAGAAAAATATAAATGTGACTTTTTTTCAATTATTTACATTCAATTGTCATTATACTATAGCACACAAGAACGGCCCTTTTCTAGTCTTCCTTAAGTGTAAACATTATTTACGTAAACCTCATACTTTTCGAGTTATTTGATAAAACGTGATTTATAGAAGAAAAAAATTTTCAAATTTTTAATTGCACGAAAATTCGTCTAAATAGGTTTTACGGCATGAGAAACACGAATCTGGATTCCATTTTATGATTACTATAATATTAATCCGTAAAGAGTAGTAGTTATTATACTATTACTATTTCTTAGAAAAATATAAATGTGACATTTTTTCAATTATTTACATTCAATTGTCATTATACTATAGCTCACAATATCGGCCCTTTTTTACTCTTCCTTATGTATAAATATTATTTACGTAAACCTCATACTTTTCGAGTTATTTGATAAAACGTGATTTATAGAAAAATTTCTTGACACTTTTTCAATTTTTTAATTTCAAGAAAATTCGTCTAATTAGGTTCTACGGCATGGGAAACACGAATCTGGACTCCATTTTATGATTACTATAATATTAATCCGTAAAGAGTAGTAATTATACTATTACTATTTCTTAGAAAAATATAAATGACTTTTTTTCAATTTTTTACATTCAATTGTCATTATACTATAGCACACAAGAACGGCCCTTTTCTAGTCTTCCTTAAGTGTAAACATTATTTACGTAAACCTCATACTTTTCGAGTTATTTGATAAAACGTGATTTATAGAATAAAAAAATTTTCAAATTTTTAATTGCACGAAAATTCGTCTAAATAGGTTCTACGGCATGAGAAACACGAATCTGGACTCCATTTTATGATTACTATAATATTAACCCGTAAAGAGTAGTAATTATACTATTACTATTTCTTAGAAAAATATAAATGACTTTTTTTCAATTTTTTACATTCAATTGTCATTATACTATAGCACACAAGAACGGCCCTTTTCTACTCTTCCTTAAGTGTAAACATTATTTACGTAAACCTCATACTTTTCGAGTTATTTGATAAAACGTGATTTATAGAAGAAAAAAAATTTCAAATTTTTAATTGCACGAAAATTCGTCTAAATAGGTTCTACGGCATGAGAAACACGAATCTGGACTCCATTTTATGATTACTATAATATTAACCCGTAAAGAGTAGTAATTATACTATTACTATTTCTTAGAAAAATATAAATGACTTTTTTTCAATTTTTTACATTCAATTGTCATTATACTATAGCACACAAGAACGGCCCTTTTCTACTCTTCCTTAAGTGTAAACATTATTTACGTAAACCTCATACTTTTCGAGTTATTTGATAAAACGTGATTTATAGAAGAAAAAAAATTTCAAATTTTTAATTGCACGAAAATTCGTCTAAATAGGTTCTACGGCATGAGAAACACGAATCTGGACTCCATTTTATGATTACTATAATATTAACCCGTAAAGAGTAGTAATTATACTATTACTATTTCTTAGAAAAATATAAATGACTTTTTTTCAATTTTTTACATTCAATTGTCATTATACTATAGCACACAAGAACGGCCCTTTTCTAGTCTTCCTTAAGTGTAAACATTATTTACGTAAACCTCATACTTTTCGAGTTATTTGATAAAACGTGATTTATAGAAGAAAAAAATTTTCAAATTTTTAATTGCACGAAAATTCGTCTAAATAGGTTCTACGGCATGAGAAACACGAATCTGGACTCCATTTTATGATTACTATAATATTAACCCGTAAAGAGTAGTAATTATACTATTACTATTTCTTAGAAAAATATAAATGACTTTTTTTCAATTTTTTACATTCAATTGTCATTACACTATAGCACACAAGAACGGCCCTTTTCTACTCTTCCTTAAGTGTAAACATTATTTACGTAAACCTCATACTTTTCGAGTTATTTGATAAAACGTGATTTATAGAAGAAAAAAAATTTCAAATTTTTAATTGCACGAAAATTCGTCTAAATAGGTTCTACGGCATGAGAAACACGAATCTGGACTCCATTTTATGATTACTATAATATTAACCCGTAAAGAGTAGTAATTATACTATTACTATTTCTTAGAAAAATATAAATGACTTTTTTTCAATTTTTTACATTCAATTGTCATTATACTATAGCACACAAGAACGGCCCTTTTCTACTCTTCCTTAAGTGTAAACATTATTTACGTAAACCTCATACTTTTCGAGTTATTTGATAAAACGTGATTTATAGAAGAAAAAAATTTTCAAATTTTTAATTGCACGAAAATTCGTCTAAATAGGTTTTACGGCATGAGAAACACGAATCTGGATTCCATTTTATGATTACTATAATATTAATCCGTAAAGAGTAGAAGTTATTATACTATTACTATTTTTTAGAAAAATATAAATGTGACATTTTTTCAATTATTTACATTCAATTGTCATTATACTATAGCTCACAATATCGGCCCTTTTTTACTCTTCCTTATGTATAAATATTATTTACGTAAACCTCATACTTTTCGAGTTATTTGATAAAACGTGATTTATAGAAAAATTTCTTGACACTTTTTCAATTTTTTAATTTCAAGAAAATTCGTCTAATTAGGTTCTACGGCATGGGAAACACGAATCTGGACTCCATTTTATTATTACTATAATATTAATCCGTAAAGAGTAGTAATTATACTATTACTATTTCTTAGAAAAATATAAATGACTTTTTTTCAATTTTTTACATTCAATTGTCATTATACTATAGCACACAAGAACGGCCCTTTTCTAGTCTTCCTTAAGTGTAAACATTATTTACGTAAACCTCATACTTTTCGAGTTATTTGATAAAACGTGATTTATAGAAGAAAAAAAATTTCAAATTTTTAATTGCACGAAAATTCGTCTAAATAGGTTCTACGGCATGAGAAACACGAAGCTGGACTCCATTTTATGATTACTATAATATTAACCCGTAAAGAGTAGTAATTATACTATTACTATTTCTTAGAAAAATATAAATGTGACTTTTTTTCAATTATTTACATTCAATTGTCATTATACTATAGCACACAAGAACGGCCCTTTCTAGTCTTCCTTAAGTGTAAACATTATTTACGTAAACCTCATACTTTTCGAGTTATTTGATAAAACGTGATTTATAGAAGAAAAAAATTTTCAAATTTTTAATTGCACGAAAATTCGTCTAAATAGGTTTTACGGCATGAGAAACACGAATCTGGATTCCATTTTATGATTACTATAATATTAATCCGTAAAGAGTAGTAGTTATTATACTATTACTATTTCTTAGAAAAATATAAATGTGACATTTTTTCAATTATTTACATTCAATTGTCATTATACTATAGCTCACAATATCGGCCGTTTTTTACTCTTCCTTATGTATAAATATTATTTACGTAAACCTCATACTTTTCGAGTTATTTGATAAAACGTGATTTATAGAAAAACTCCAAGGGAGTTTCAATTTTTTTATTTCAAGAAAATTCGTCTAATTAGGTTCTACGGCATGGGAAACACGAATCTGGACTCCATTTTATGATTACTATAATATTAACCCGTAAAGAGTAGTAATTATACTATTACTATTTCTTAGAAAAATATAAATGACTTTTTTTCAATTTTTTACATTCAATTGTCATTATACTATAGCACACAAGAACGGCCCTTTTCTACTCTTCCTTAAGTGTAAACATTATTTACGTAAACCTCATACTTTTCGAGTTATTTGATAAAACGTGATTTATAGAAGAAAAAAAATTTCAAATTTTTAATTGCACGAAAATTCGTCTAAATAGGTTCTACGGCATGAGAAACACGAAGCTGGACTCCATTTTATGATTACTATAATATTAACCCGTAAAGAGTAGTAATTATACTATTACTATTTCTTAGAAAAATATAAATGTGACTTTTTTTCAATTATTTACATTCAATTGTCATTATACTATAGCACACAAGAACGGCCCTTTTATACTCTTCCTTAAGTGCAAACATTATTTACGTAAACCTCATACTTTTCGAGTTATTTGATAAAACGTGATTTATAGAAGAAAAAAAATTTTCAAATTTTTAATTGCATGAAAATTCGTCTGAATAGCTTCTACGGCATGAGAAACACGAATCTAGACTCCATTTTATGATTACTATAATATTAACCCGTAAAGAGTAGTAATTATACTATTACTATTTCTTAGAAAAATATAAATAACTTTTTTTCAATTTTTTACATTCAATTGTCATTATACTATAGCACACAAGAACGGCCCTTTTCTACTCTTCCTTAAGTGTAAACATTATTTACGTAAACCTCATACTTTTCGAGTTATTTGATAAAACGTGATTTATAGAAGAAAAAAAATTTCAAATTTTTAATTGCACGAAAATTCGTCTAAATAGGTTCTACGGCATGAGAAACACGAATCTGGACTCCATTTTATGATTACTATAATATTAACCCGTAAAGAGTAGTAATTATACTATTACTATTTCTTAGAAAAATATAAATGACTTTTTTTCAATTTTTTACATTCAATTGTCATTATACTATAGCACACAAGAACGGCCCTTTTCTACTCTTCCTTAAGTGTAAACATTATTTACGTAAACCTCATACTTTTCGAGTTATTTGATAAAACGTGATTTATAGAAGAAAAAAAATTTCAAATTTTTAATTGCACGAAAATTCGTCTAAATAGGTTCTACGGCATGAGAAACACGAATCTGGACTCCATTTTATGATTACTATAATATTAATCCGTAAAGAGTAGTAGTTATTATACTATTACTATTTCTTAGAAAAATATAAATGTGACATTTTTTCAATTATTTACATTCAATTGTCATTATACTATAGCTCACAATATCGGCCCTTTTTTACTCTTCCTTATGTATAAATATTATTTACGTAAACCTCATACTTTTCGAGTTATTTGATAAAACGTGATTTATAGAAAAATTTCTTGACACTTTTTCAATTTTTTAATTTCAAGAAAATTCGTCTAATTAGGTTCTACGGCATGGGAAACACGAATCTGGACTCCATTTTATGATTACTATAATATTAACCCGTAAAGAGTAGTAATTATACTATTACTATTTCTTAGAAAAATATAAATGTGACTTTTTTTCAATTATTTACATTCAATTGTCATTATACTATAGCACACAAGAACGGCCTTTTTCTACTCTTCCTTAAGTGTAAACATTATTTACGTAAACCTCATACTTTTCGAGTTATTTGATAAAACGTGATTTATAGAAGAAAAAAAATTTCAATTTTTTAATTGCATGAAAATTCGTCTAAATAGGTTATACGGCATGAGAAACAAGAATCTGGACTCCATTTTATGATTACTATAATATTAACCCGTAAAGAGTAGTAATTATACTATTACTATTTCTTAGAAAAATATAAATGTGACTCTTTTTCAATTATTTACATTCAATTGTCATTATACTATAGCACACAAGAACGGCCCTTTTCTACTCTTCCTTAAGTGTAAACATTATTTACGTAAACCTCATACTTTTCGAGTTATTTGATAAAACGTGATTTATAGAAAAAAATATTTTAATTGCACGAAAATTCGTCTAAATACGTTCTACGGCATGAGAAACACGAATCTGGACTCCATTTTATGATTACTATAATATTAACCCGTAAATAGTAGTAGTTATTATACTATTACTATTTCTTAGAAAAATATAAATGTGACATATTTTCAATTATTTACATTCAATTGTCATTATACTATAGCTCACAAGAACGGCCCTTATTTTACTCTTCCTTATGTATAAATATTATTTACGTAAACCTCATACTTTTCGATTTATTTGATAAAACGTGATTTATAGAAAAACTCCAAGGGGGGGACCAATGAAAATTTCTTGACACTTTTTCAATTTTTTAATTTCACGAAAATTCGTCTAATTAGGTTCTACGGCATGAGAAACACGAATCTGGACTCCATTTTATGATTACTATAATATTAAGCCGTAAAGAGTAGTAATTATACTATTACTTATTTCTTAGAAAAATATAAATGTGACTTTTTTTTTCAATTATTTACATTCAATTGTCATTATACTATAGCACACAAGAACGGCCCTTTTCTACTCTTCCTTAAGTGTAAACATTATTTACGTAAACCTCATACTTTTCGAGTTATTTGATAAAACGTGATTTATAGAAGAAAAAAAATTTCAAATTTTTAATTGCACGAAAATTCGTCTAAATAGGTTCTACGGCATGAGAAACACGAATCTGGACTCCATTTTATGATTACTATAATATTAACCCGTAAAGAGTAGTAATTATACTATTATTATTTCTTAGAAAAATATAAATGTGACTTTTTTTCAATCATTTACATTCAATTGTCATTATACTATAACACACAAGAACGGCCTTTTTCTACTCTTCCTTAAGTGTAAACATTATTTACGTAAACCTCATACTTTTCGAGTTATTTGATAAAACGTGATTTATAGAAGAAAAAAAATTTCAAATTTTTAATTGCAGGAAAATTCGTCTAAATAGGTTCTACGGCATGAGAAACACGAAGCTGGACTCCATTTTATGATTACTATAATATTAACCCATAAAGAGTAGTAATTATACTATTACTATTTCTTAGAAAAATATAAATGTGACTTTTTTTCAATTATTTACATTCAATTGTCATTATACTATAGCACACAAGAACGGCCCTTTTCTAGTCTTCCTTAAGTGTAAACATTATTTACGTAAACCTCATACTTTTCGAGTTATTTGATAAAACGTGATTTATAGAAGAAAAAAATTTTCAAATTTTTAATTGCACGAAAATTCGTCTAAATAGGTTTTACGGCATGAGAAACACGAATCTGGATTCCATTTTATGATTACTATAATATTAATCCGTAAAGAGTAGTAGTTATTATACTATTACTATTTCTTAGAAAAATATAAATGTGACATTTTTTCAATTATTTACATTCAATTGTCATTATACTATAGCTCACAATATCGGCCCTTTTTTACTCTTCCTTATGTATAAATATTATTTACGTAAACCTCATACTTTTCGAGTTATTTGATAAAACGTGATTTATAGAAAAATTTCTTGACACTTTTTCAATTTTTTAATTTCAAGAAAATTCGTCTAATTAGGTTCTACGGCATGGGAAACACGAATCTGGACTCCATTTTATGATTACTATAATATTAACCCGTAAAGAGTAGTAATTATACTATTACTATTTCTTAGAAAAATATAAATGTGACTTTTTTTCAATTATTTACATTCAATTGTCATTATACTATAGCACACAAGAACGGCCTTTTTCTACTCTTCCTTAAGTGTAAACATTATTTACGTAAACCTCATACTTTTCGAGTTATTTGATAAAACGTGATTTATAGAAGAAAAAAAATTTCAATTTTTTAATTGCATGAAAATTCGTCTAAATAGGTTATACGGCATGAGAAACAAGAATCTGGACTCCATTTTATGATTACTATAATATTAACCCGTAAAGAGTAGTAATTATACTATTACTATTTCTTAGAAAAATATAAATGTGACTCTTTTTCAATTATTTACATTCAATTGTCATTATACTATAGCACACAAGAACGGCCCTTTTCTACTCTTCCTTAAGTGTAAACATTATTTACGTAAACCTCATACTTTTCGAGTTATTTGATAAAACGTGATTTATAGAAAAAAATATTTTAATTGCACGAAAATTCGTCTAAATACGTTCTACGGCATGAGAAACACGAATCTGGACTCCATTTTATGATTACTATAATATTAACCCGTAAATAGTAGTAGTTATTATACTATTACTATTTCTTAGAAAAATATAAATGTGACATATTTTCAATTATTTACATTCAATTGTCATTATACTATAGCTCACAAGAACGGCCCTTATTTTACTCTTCCTTATGTATAAATATTATTTACGTAAACCTCATACTTTTCGATTTATTTGATAAAACGTGATTTATAGAAAAACTCCAAGGGGGGGACCCATGAAAATTTCTTGACACTTTCAATTTTTTAATTTCACGAAAATTCGTCTAATTAGGTTCTACGGCATGAGAAACACGAATCTGGACTCCATTTTATGATTACTATAATATTAAGCCGTAAAGAGTAGTAATTATACTATTACTTATTTCTTAGAAAAATATAAATGTGACTTTTTTTTTCAATTATTTACATTCAATTGTCATTATACTATAGCACACAAGAACGGCCCTTTTCTACTCTTCCTTAAGTGTAAACATTATTTACGTAAACCTCATACTTTTCGAGTTATTTGATAAAACGTGATTTATAGAAGAAAAAAAATTTCAAATTTTTAATTGCACGAAAATTCGTCTAAATAGGTTCTACGGCATGAGAAACACGAATCTGGACTCCATTTTATGATTACTATAATATTAACCCGTAAAGAGTAGTAATTATACTATTATTATTTCTTAGAAAAATATAAATGTGACTTTTTTTCAATCATTTACATTCAATTGTCATTATACTATAACACACAAGAACGGCCTTTTTCTACTCTTCCTTAAGTGTAAACATTATTTACGTAAACCTCATACTTTTCGAGTTATTTGATAAAACGTGATTTATAGAAGAAAAAAAATTTCAAATTTTTAATTGCAGGAAAATTCGTCTAAATAGGTTCTACGGCATGAGAAACACGAAGCTGGACTCCATTTTATGATTACTATAATATTAACCCATAAAGAGTAGTAATTATACTATTACTATTTCTTAGAAAAATATAAATGTGACTTTTTTTCAATTATTTACATTCAATTGTCATTATACTATAGCACACAAGAACGGCCATTTTCTAGTCTTCCTTAAGTGTAAACATTATTTACGTAAACCTCATACTTTTCGAGTTATTTGATAAAACGTGATTTATAGAAGAAAAAAATTTTCAAATTTTTAATTGCACGAAAATTCGTCTAAATAGGTTTTACGGCATGAGAAACACGAATCTGGATTCCATTTTATGATTACTATAATATTAATCCGTAAAGAGTAGTAGTTATTATACTATTACTATTTCTTAGAAAAATATAAATGTGACATTTTTTCAATTATTTACATTCAATTGTCATTATACTATAGCTCACAATATCGGCCCTTTTTTACTCTTCCTTATGTATAAATATTATTTACGTAAACCTCATACTTTTCGAGTTATTTGATAAAACGTGATTTATAGAAAAACTCCAAGGGGGGGACCCATGAAAATTTCTTGACACTTTTTCAATTTTTTAATTTCAAGAAAATTCGTCTAATTAGGTTCTACGGCATGGGAAACACGAATCTGGACTCCATTTTATGATTACTATAATATTAACCCGTAAAGAGTAGTAATTATACTATTACTATTTCTTAGAAAAATATAAATGTGACTTTTTTTCAATTATTTACATTCAATTGTCATTATACTATAGCACACAAGAACGGCCTTTTTCTACTCTTCCTTAAGTGTAAACATTATTTACGTAAACCTCATACTTTTCGAGTTATTTGATAAAACGTGATTTATAGAAGAAAAAAAATTTCAATTTTTTAATTGCATGAAAATTCGTCTAAATAGGTTATACGGCATGAGAAACAAGATAAATGTGACTCTTTTTCAATTATTTACATTCAATTGTCATTATACTATAGCACACAAGAACGGCCCTTTTCTACTCTTCCTTAAGTGTAAACATTATTTACGTAAACCTCATACTTTTCGAGTTATTTGATAAAACGTGATTTATAGAAAAAAATATTTTAATTGCACGAAAATTCGTCTAAATACGTTCTACGGCATGAGAAACACGAATCTGGACTCCATTTTATGATTACTATAATATTAACCCGTAAATAGTAGTAGTTATTATACTATTACTATTTCTTAGAAAAATATAAATGTGACATATTTTCAATTATTTACATTCAATTGTCATTATACTATAGCTCACAAGAACGGCCCTTATTTTACTCTTCATTATGTATAAATATTATTTACGTAAACCTCATACTTTTCGATTTATTTGATAAAACGTGATTTATAGAAAAACTCCAAGGGGGGGACCCATGAAAATTTCTTGACACTTTTTCAGAAAAAAAATTTTCAAATTTTTAATTGCATGAAAATTCGTCTAAATAGCTTCTACGGCATGAGAAACACGAATCTAGACTCCATTTTATGATTACTATAATATTAACCCGTAAAGAGTAGTAATTATACTATTACTATTTCTTAGAAAAATATAAATAACTTTTTTTCAATTTTTTACATTCAATTGTCATTATACTATAGCACACAAGAACGGCCCTTTTCTACTCTTCCTTAAGTGTAAACATTATTTACGTAAACCTCATACTTTTCGAGTTATTTGATAAAACGTGATTTATAGAAGAAAAAAAAATTCAAATTTTTAAATGCACGAAAATTCGTCTAAATAGGTTCTACGGCATGAGAAACACGAATCTGGACTCCATTTTATGATTACTATAATATTAACCCGTAAAGAGTAGTAATTATACTATTACTATTTCTTAGAAAAATATAAATGTGACTTTTTTTCAATCATTTACATTCAATTGTCATTATACTATAACACACAAGAACGGCCTTTTTCTACTCTTCCTTAAGTGTAAACATTATTTACGTAAACCTCATACTTTTCGAGTTATTTGATAAAACTTGATTTATAGAAGAAAAAAAATTTCAAATTTTTAATTGCACGAAAATTCGTCTAAATAGGTTCTACGGCATGAGAAACACGAAGCTGGACTCCATTTTATGATTACTATAATATTAACCCGTAAAGAGCAGTAATTATACTATTATTATTTCTTAGAAAAATATAAATGACTTTTTTTCAATTATTTACATTCAATTGTCATTATACTATAGCACACAAGAACGGCCCTTTTCTAGTCTTCCTTAAGTGTAAACATTATTTACGTAAACCTCATACTTTTTGAGTTATTTGATAAAACGTGATTTATAGAAGAAAAAAATTTTCAAATTTTTAATTGCACGAAAATTCGTCTAAATAGGTTCTACGGCATGAGAAACACGAATCTGGACTCCATTTTATGATTACTATAATATTAACCCGTAAAGAGTAGTAATTATACTATTACTATTTCTTAGAAAAATATAAATGTGACTTTTTTTCAATCATTTACATTCAATTGTCATTATACTATAACACACAAGAACGGCCTTTTTCTACTCTTCCTTAAGTGTAAACATTATTTACGTAAACCTCATACTTTTCGAGTTATTTGATAAAACTTGATTTATAGAAGAAAAAAAATTTCAAATTTTTAATTGCACGAAAATTCGTCTAAATAGGTTCTACGGCATGAGAAACACGAAGCTGGACTCCATTTTATGATTACTATAATATTAACCCGTAAAGAGCAGTAATTATACTATTACTATTTCTTAGAAAAATATAAATGACTTTTTTTCAATTATTTACATTCAATTGTCATTATACTATAGCACACAAGAACGGCCCTTTTCTAGTCTTCCTTAAGTGTAAACATTATTTACGTAAACCTCATACTTTTTGAGTTATTTGATAAAACGTGATTTATAGAAGAAAAAAATTTTCAAATTTTTAATTGCACGAAAATTCGTCTAAATAGGTTCTACGGCATGAGAAACACGAATCTGGACTCCATTTTATGATTACTATAATATTAACCCGTAAAGAGTAGTAATTATACTATTACTATTTCTTAGAAAAATATAAATGACTTTTTTTCAATTTTTTACATTCAATTGTCATTATACTATAGCACACAAGAACGGCCCTTTTCTACTCTTCCTTAAGTGTAAACATTATTTACGTAAACCTCATACTTTTCGAGTTATTTGATAAAACGTGATTTATAGAAGAAAAAAAATTTCAAATTTTTAATTGCACGAAAATTCGTCTAAATAGGTTCTACGGCATGAGAAACACGAATCTGGACTCCATTTTATGATTACTATAATATTAACCCGTAAAGAGTAGTAATTATACTATTACTATTTCTTAGAAAAATATAAATGTGACTTTTTTTCAATCATTTACATTCAATTGTCATTATACTATAACACACAAGAACGGCCTTTTTCTACTCTTCCTTAAGTGTAAACATTATTTACGTAAACCTCATACTTTTCGAGTTATTTGATAAAACGTGATTTATAGAAGAAAAAAAATTTCAAATTTTTAATTGCACGAAAATTCGTCTAAATAGGTTCTACGGCATGAGAAACACGAAGCTGGACTCCATTTTATGATTACTATAATATTAACCCGTAAAGAGTAGTAATTATACTATTACTATTTCTTAGAAAAATTTAAATGTGACTTTTTTTCAATTATTTACATTCAATTGTCATTATACTATAGCTCACAATATCGGCCCTTTTTTTACTCTTCCTTATGTATAAATATTATTTACGTAAACCTCATACTTTTCGAGTTATTTGATAAAACGTGATTTATAGAAAAACTCCAAGGGGGGACCCATGAAAATTTCTTGACACTTTTTCAATTTTTTTATTTCAAGAAAATTCGTCTAATTAGGTTCTACGGCATGGGAAACACGAATCTGGACTCCATTTTATGATTACTATAATATTAACCCGTAAAGAGTAGTAATTATACTATTACTATTTCTTAGAAAAATATATATGTGACTTTTTTTCAGTTATTTACATTCAATTGTCATTATACTATAGCACACAAGAACGGCCCTTTTCTACTCTTCCTTAAGTGTAAACATTATTTACGTAAACTTCATACTTTTCGAGTTATTTGATAAAACGTGATTTATAGAAGAAAAAAAATTTCAATTTTTTAATTGCATGAAAATTCGTCTAAATAGGTTATACGGCATGAGAAACAAGAATCTGGACTCCATTTTATGATTACTATAATATTAACCCGTAAAGAGTAGTAATTATACTATTACTATTTCTTAGAAAAATATAAATGTGACTTTTTTTCAATTATTTACATTCAATTGTCATTATACTATAGCACACAAGAACGGCCCTTTTATACTCTTCCTTAAGTGTAAACATTATTTACGTAAACCTCATACTTTTCGAGTTATTTGATAAAACGTGATTTATAGAAGAAAAAAAAATTTCAAATTTTTAATTGCATGAAAATTCGTCTAAATAGCTTCTACGGCATGAGAAACACGAATCTAGACTCCATTTTATGATTACTATAATATTAACCCGTAAAGAGTAGTAATTATACTATTACTATTTCTTAGAAAAATATAAATAACTTTTTTTCAATTTTTTACATTCAATTGTCATTATACTATAGCACACAAGAACGGCCCTTTTCTACTCTTCCTTAAGTGTAAACATTATTTACGTAAACCTCATACTTTTCGAGTTATTTGATAAAACGTGATTTATAGAAGAAAAAAAATTTCAAATTTTTAATTGCACGAAAATTCGTCTAAATAGGTTCTACGGCATGAGAAACACGAATCTGAACTCCATTTTATGATTACTATAATATTAACCCGTAAAGAGTAGTAATTATACTATTACTATTTCTTAGAAAAATATAAATGTGACTTTTTTTCAATCATTTACATTCAATTGTCATTATACTATAACACACAAGAACGGCCTTTTTCTACTCTTCCTTAAGTGTAAACATTATTTACGTAAACCTCATACTTTTCGAGTTATTTGATAAAACGTGATTTATAGAAGAAAAAAAATTTCAAATTTTTAATTGCACGAAAATTCGTCTAAATAGGTTCTACGGCATGAGAAACACGAAGCTGGACTCCATTTTATGATTACTATAATATTAACCCGTAAAGAGTAGTAATTATACTATTACTATTTCTTAGAAAAATATAAATGTGACTTTTTTTCAATCATTTACATTCAATTGTCATTATACTATAACACACAAGAACGGCCTTTTTCTACTCTTCCTTAAGTGTAAACATTATTTACGTAAACCTCATACTTTTCGAGTTATTTGATAAAACGTGATTTATAGAAGAAAAAAAATTTGAAATTTTTAATTGCACGAAAATTCGTCTAAATAGGTTCTACGGCATGAGAAACACGAAGCTGGACTCCATTTTATGATTACTATAATATTAACCCATAAAGAGTAGTAATTATACTATTACTATTTCTTAGAAAAATATAAATGTGACTTTTTTTCAATTATTTACATTCAATTGTCATTATACTATAGCACACAAGAACGGCCCTTTTCTAGTCTTCCTTAAGTGTAAACATTATTTACGTAAACCTCATACTTTTCGAGTTATTTGATAAAACGTGATTTATAGAAGAAAAAAAATTTCAAATTTTTAATTGCACGAAAATTCGTCTAAATAGGTTTTACGGCATGAGAAACACGAATCTGGATTCCATTTTATGATTACTATAATATTAATCCGTAAAGAGTAGTAGTTATTATACTATTACTATTTCTTAGAAAAATATAAATGTGACATTTTTTCAATTATTTACATTCAATTGTCATTATACTATAGCTCACAATATCGGCCCTTTTTTACTCTTCCTTATGTATAAATATTATTTACGTAAACCTCATACTTTTCGAGTTATTTGATAAAACGTGATTTATAGAAAAACTCCAAGGGAGTTTCAATTTTTTTATTTCAAGAAAATTCGTCTAATTAGGTTCTACGGCATGGGAAACACGAATCTGGACTCCATTTTATGATTACTATAATATTAACCCGTAAAGAGTAGTAATTATACTATTACTATTTCTTAGAAAAATATAAATGACTTTTTTTCAATTTTTTACATTCAATTGTCATTATACTATAGCACACAAGAACGGCCCTTTTCTACTCTTCCTTAAGTGTAAACATTATTTACGTAAACCTCATACTTTTCGAGTTATTTGATAAAACGTGATTTATAGAAGAAAAAAAATTTCAAATTTTTAATTGCACGAAAATTCGTCTAAATAGGTTCTACGGCATGAGAAACACGAAGCTGGACTCCATTTTATGATTACTATAATATTAACCCGTAAAGAGTAGTAATTATACTATTACTATTTCTTAGAAAAATATAAATGTGACTTTTTTTCAATTATTTACATTCAATTGTCATTATACTATAGCACACAAGAACGGCCCTTTTATACTCTTCCTTAAGTGCAAACATTATTTACGTAAACCTCATACTTTTCGAGTTATTTGATAAAACGTGATTTATAGAAGAAAAAAAATTTTCAAATTTTTAATTGCATGAAAATTCGTCTGAATAGCTTCTACGGCATGAGAAACACGAATCTAGACTCCATTTTATGATTACTATAATATTAACCCGTAAAGAGTAGTAATTATACTATTACTATTTCTTAGAAAAATATAAATAACTTTTTTTCAATTTTTTACATTCAATTGTCATTATACTATAGCACACAAGAACGGCCCTTTTCTACTCTTCCTTAAGTGTAAACATTATTTACGTAAACCTCATACTTTTCGAGTTATTTGATAAAACGTGATTTATAGAAGAAAAAAAATTTCAAATTTTTAATTGCACGAAAATTCGTCTAAATAGGTTCTACGGCATGAGAAACACGAATCTGGACTCCATTTTATGATTACTATAATATTAACCCGTAAAGAGTAGTAATTATACTATTACTATTTCTTAGAAAAATATAAATGACTTTTTTTCAATTTTTTACATTCAATTGTCATTATACTATAGCACACAAGAACGGCCCTTTTCTACTCTTCCTTAAGTGTAAACATTATTTACGTAAACCTCATACTTTTCGAGTTATTTGATAAAACGTGATTTATAGAAGAAAAAAAATTTCAAATTTTTAATTGCACGAAAATTCGTCTAAATAGGTTCTACGGCATGAGAAACACGAATCTGGACTCCATTTTATGATTACTATAATATTAACCCGTAAAGAGTAGTAATTATACTATTATTATTTCTTAGAAAAATATAAATGTGACTTTTTTTCAATCATTTACATTCAATTGTCATTATACTATAACACACAAGAACGGCCTTTTTCTACTCTTCCTTAAGTGTAAACATTATTTACGTAAACCTCATACTTTTCGAGTTATTTGATAAAACGTGATTTATAGAAGAAAAAAAATTTCAAATTTTTAATTGCAGGAAAATTCGTCTAAATAGGTTCTACGGCATGAGAAACACGAAGCTGGACTCCATTTTATGATTACTATAATATTAACCCATAAAGAGTAGTAATTATACTATTACTATTTCTTAGAAAAATATAAATGTGACTTTTTTTCAATTATTTACATTCAATTGTCATTATACTATAGCACACAAGAACGGCCCTTTTCTAGTCTTCCTTAAGTGTAAACATTATTTACGTAAACCTCATACTTTTCGAGTTATTTGATAAAACGTGATTTATAGAAGAAAAAAATTTTCAAATTTTTAATTGCACGAAAATTCGTCTAAATAGGTTTTACGGCATGAGAAACACGAATCTGGATTCCATTTTATGATTACTATAATATTAATCCGTAAAGAGTAGTAGTTATTATACTATTACTATTTCTTAGAAAAATATAAATGTGACATTTTTTCAATTATTTACATTCAATTGTCATTATACTATAGCTCACAATATCGGCCCTTTTTTACTCTTCCTTATGTATAAATATTATTTACGTAAACCTCATACTTTTCGAGTTATTTGATAAAACGTGATTTATAGAAAAACTCCAAGGGGGGGACCCATGAAAATTTCTTGACACTTTTTCAATTTTTTAATTTCAAGAAAATTCGTCTAATTAGGTTCTACGGCATGGGAAACACGAATCTGGACTCCATTTTATGATTACTATAATATTAACCCGTAAAGAGTAGTAATTATACTATTACTATTTCTTAGAAAAATATAAATGTGACTTTTTTTCAATTATTTACATTCAATTGTCATTATACTATAGCACACAAGAACGGCCTTTTTCTACTCTTCCTTAAGTGTAAACATTATTTACGTAAACCTCATACTTTTCGAGTTATTTGATAAAACGTGATTTATAGAAGAAAAAAAATTTCAATTTTTTAATTGCATGAAAATTCGTCTAAATAGGTTATACGGCATGAGAAACAAGAATCTGGACTCCATTTTATGATTACTATAATATTAACCCGTAAAGAGTAGTAATTATACTATTACTATTTCTTAGAAAAATATAAATGTGACTCTTTTTCAATTATTTACATTCAATTGTCATTATACTATAGCACACAAGAACGGCCCTTTTCTACTCTTCCTTAAGTGTAAACATTATTTACGTAAACCTCATACTTTTCGAGTTATTTGATAAAACGTGATTTATAGAAAAAAATATTTTAATTGCACGAAAATTCGTCTAAATACGTTCTACGGCATGAGAAACACGAATCTGGACTCCATTTTATGATTACTATAATATTAACCCGTAAATAGTAGTAGTTATTATACTATTACTATTTCTTAGAAAAATATAAATGTGACATATTTTCAATTATTTACATTCAATTGTCATTATACTATAGCTCACAAGAACGGCCCTTATTTTACTCTTCCTTATGTATAAATATTATTTACGTAAACCTCATACTTTTCGATTTATTTGATAAAACGTGATTTATAGAAAAACTCCAAGGGGGGGGGGGACCCATGAAAATTTCTTGACACTTTTTCAATTTTTTAATTTCACGAAAATTCGTCTAATTAGGTTCTACGGCATGAGAAACACGAATCTGGACTCCATTTTATGATTACTATAATATTAAGCCGTAAAGAGTAGTAATTATACTATTACTTATTTCTTAGAAAAATATAAATGTGACTTTTTTTTTCAATTATTTACATTCAATTGTCATTATACTATAGCACACAAGAACGGCCCTTTTCTACTCTTCCTTAAGTGTAAACATTATTTACGTAAACCTCATACTTTTCGAGTTATTTGATAAAACGTGATTTATAGAAGAAAAAAAATTTCAAATTTTTAATTGCACGAAAATTCGTCTAAATAGGTTCTACGGCATGAGAAACACGAATCTGGACTCCATTTTATGATTACTATAATATTAACCCGTAAAGAGTAGTAATTATACTATTATTATTTCTTAGAAAAATATAAATGTGACTTTTTTTCAATCATTTACATTCAATTGTCATTATACTATAACACACAAGAACGGCCTTTTTCTACTCTTCCTTAAGTGTAAACATTATTTACGTAAACCTCATACTTTTCGAGTTATTTGATAAAACGTGATTTATAGAAGAAAAAAAATTTCAAATTTTTAATTGCACGAAAATTCGTCTAAATAGGTTCTACGGCATGAGAAACACGAAGCTGGACTCCATTTTATGATTACTATAATATTAACCCATAAAGAGTAGTAATTATACTATTACTATTTCTTAGAAAAATATAAATGTGACTTTTTTTCAATTATTTACATTCAATTGTCATTATACTATAGCACACAAGAACGGCCCTTTTCTAGTCTTCCTTAAGTGTAAACATTATTTACGTAAACCTCATACTTTTCGAGTTATTTGATAAAACGTGATTTATAGAAGAAAAAAATTTTCAAATTTTTAATTGCACGAAAATTCGTCTAAATAGGTTTTACGGCATGAGAAACACGAATCTGGATTCCATTTTATGATTACTATAATATTAATCCGTAAAGAGTAGTAGTTATTATACTATTACTATTTCTTAGAAAAATATA
The DNA here is from genome assembly GCA_036785275.1 of Cancer borealis. NCBI lineage: Eukaryota > Metazoa > Arthropoda > Malacostraca > Decapoda > Cancridae > Cancer > Cancer borealis. The sequence continues at coordinate 100,835 of JAXIVD010000128.1, read as the reverse complement.
AATGTGACATTTTTTCAATTATTTACATTCAATTGTCATTATACTATAGCTCACAATATCGGCCCTTTTTTACTCTTCCTTATGTATAAATATTATTTACGTAAACCTCATACTTTTCGAGTTATTTGATAAAACGTGATTTATAGAAAAATTTCTTGACACTTTTTCAATTTTTTAATTTCAAGAAAATTCGTCTAATTAGGTTCTACGGCATGGGAAACACGAATCTGGACTCCATTTTATGATTACTATAATATTAATCCGTAAAGAGTAGTAATTATACTATTACTATTTCTTAGAAAAATATAAATGACTTTTTTTCAATTTTTTACATTCAATTGTCATTATACTATAGCACACAAGAACGGCCCTTTTCTACTCTTCCTTAAGTGTAAACATTATTTACGTAAACCTCATACTTTTCGAGTTATTTGATAAAACGTGATTTATAGAAGAAAAAAAATTTCAAATTTTTAATTGCACGAAAATTCGTCTAAATAGGTTCTACGGCATGAGAAACACGAAGCTGGACTCCATTTTATGATTACTATAATATTAACCCGTAAAGAGTAGTAATTATACTATTACTATTTCTTAGAAAAATATAAATGTGACTTTTTTTCAATTATTTACATTCAATTGTCATTATACTATAGCACACAAGAACGGCCCTTTTCTAGTCTTCCTTAAGTGTAAACATTATTTACGTAAACCTCATACTTTTCGAGTTATTTGATAAAACGTGATTTATAGAAGAAAAAAATTTTCAAATTTTTAATTGCACGAAAATTCGTCTAAATAGGTTTTACGGCATGAGAAACACGAATCTGGATTCCATTTTATGATTACTATAATATTAATCCGTAAAGAGTAGTAGTTATTATACTATTACTATTTCTTAGAAAAATATAAATGTGACATTTTTTCAATTATTTACATTCAATTGTCATTATACTATAGCTCACAATATCGGCCCTTTTTTACTCTTCCTTATGTATAAATATTATTTACGTAAACCTCATACTTTTCGAGTTATTTGATAAAACGTGATTTATAGAAAAACTCCAAGGGAGTTTCAATTTTTTTATTTCAAGAAAATTCGTCTAATTAGGTTCTACGGCATGGGAAACACGAATCTGGACTCCATTTTATGATTACTATAATATTAACCCGTAAAGAGTAGTAATTATACTATTACTATTTCTTAGAAAAATATAAATGACTTTTTTTCAATTTTTTACATTCAATTGTCATTATACTATAGCACACAAGAACGGCCCTTTTCTACTCTTCCTTAAGTGTAAACATTATTTACGTAAACCTCATACTTTTCGAGTTATTTGATAAAACGTGATTTATAGAAGAAAAAAAATTTCAAATTTTTAATTGCACGAAAATTCGTCTAAATAGGTTCTACGGCATGAGAAACACGAAGCTGGACTCCATTTTATGATTACTATAATATTAACCCGTAAAGAGTAGTAATTATACTATTACTATTTCTTAGAAAAATATAAATGTGACTTTTTTTCAATTATTTACATTCAATTGTCATTATACTATAGCACACAAGAACGGCCCTTTTATACTCTTCCTTAAGTGCAAACATTATTTACGTAAACCTCATACTTTTCGAGTTATTTGATAAAACGTGATTTATAGAAGAAAAAAATTTTTCAAATTTTTAATTGCATGAAAATTCGTCTGAATAGCTTCTACGGCATGAGAAACACGAATCTAGACTCCATTTTATGATTACTATAATATTAACCCGTAAAGAGTAGTAATTATACTATTACTATTTCTTAGAAAAATATAAATAACTTTTTTTCAATTTTTTACATTCAATTGTCATTATACTATAGCACACAAGAACGGCCCTTTTCTACTCTTCCTTAAGTGTAAACATTATTTACGTAAACCTCATACTTTTCGAGTTATTTGATAAAACGTGATTTATAGAAGAAAAAAAATTTCAAATTTTTAATTGCACGAAAATTCGTCTAAATAGGTTCTACGGCATGAGAAACACGAATCTGGACTCCATTTTATGATTACTATAATATTAACCCGTAAAGAGTAGTAATTATACTATTACTATTTCTTAGAAAAATATAAATGACTTTTTTTCAATTTTTTACATTCAATTGTCATTATACTATAGCACACAAGAACGGCCCTTTTCTACTCTTCCTTAAGTGTAAACATTATTTACGTAAACCTCATACTTTTCGAGTTATTTGATAAAACGTGATTTATAGAAGAAAAAAAATTTCAAATTTTTAATTGCACGAAAATTCGTCTAAATAGGTTCTACGGCATGAGAAACACGAATCTGGACTCCATTTTATGATTACTATAATATTAACCCGTAAAGAGTAGTAATTATACTATTATTATTTCTTAGAAAAATATAAATGTGACTTTTTTTCAATCATTTACATTCAATTGTCATTATACTATAACACACAAGAACGGCCTTTTTCTACTCTTCCTTAAGTGTAAACATTATTTACGTAAACCTCATACTTTTCGAGTTATTTGATAAAACGTGATTTATAGAAGAAAAAAAATTTCAAATTTTTAATTGCAGGAAAATTCGTCTAAATAGGTTCTACGGCATGAGAAACACGAAGCTGGACTCCATTTTATGATTACTATAATATTAACCCATAAAGAGTAGTAATTATACTATTACTATTTCTTAGAAAAATATAAATGTGACTTTTTTTCAATTATTTACATTCAATTGTCATTATACTATAGCACACAAGAACGGCCCTTTTCTAGTCTTCCTTAAGTGTAAACATTATTTACGTAAACCTCATACTTTTCGAGTTATTTGATAAAACGTGATTTATAGAAGAAAAAAATTTTCAAATTTTTAATTGCACGAAAATTCGTCTAAATAGGTTTTACGGCATGAGAAACACGAATCTGGATTCCATTTTATGATTACTATAATATTAATCCGTAAAGAGTAGTAGTTATTATACTATTACTATTTCTTAGAAAAATATAAATGTGACATTTTTTCAATTATTTACATTCAATTGTCATTATACTATAGCTCACAATATCGGCCCTTTTTTACTCTTCCTTATGTATAAATATTATTTACGTAAACCTCATACTTTTCGAGTTATTTGATAAAACGTGATTTATAGAAAAACTCCAAGGGGGGGACCCATGAAAATTTCTTGACACTTTTTCAATTTTTTAATTTCAAGAAAATTCGTCTAATTAGGTTCTACGGCATGGGAAACACGAATCTGGACTCCATTTTATGATTACTATAATATTAACCCGTAAAGAGTAGTAATTATACTATTACTATTTCTTAGAAAAATATAAATGTGACTTTTTTTCAATTATTTACATTCAATTGTCATTATACTATAGCACACAAGAACGGCCTTTTTCTACTCTTCCTTAAGTGTAAACATTATTTACGTAAACCTCATACTTTTCGAGTTATTTGATAAAACGTGATTTATAGAAGAAAAAAAATTTCAATTTTTTAATTGCATGAAAATTCGTCTAAATAGGTTATACGGCATGAGAAACAAGATAAATGTGACTCTTTTTCAATTATTTACATTCAATTGTCATTATACTATAGCACACAAGAACGGCCCTTTTCTACTCTTCCTTAAGTGTAAACATTATTTACGTAAACCTCATACTTTTCGAGTTATTTGATAAAACGTGATTTATAGAAAAAAATATTTTAATTGCACGAAAATTCGTCTAAATACGTTCTACGGCATGAGAAACACGAATCTGGACTCCATTTTATGATTACTATAATATTAACCCGTAAATAGTAGTAGTTATTATACTATTACTATTTCTTAGAAAAATATAAATGTGACATATTTTCAATTATTTACATTCAATTGTCATTATACTATAGCTCACAAGAACGGCCCTTATTTTACTCTTCCTTATGTATAAATATTATTTACGTAAACCTCATACTTTTCGATTTATTTGATAAAACGTGATTTATAGAAAAACTCCAAGGGGGGGACCCATGAAAATTTCTTGACACTTTTTCAGAAAAAAAATTTTCAAATTTTTAATTGCATGAAAATTCGTCTAAATAGCTTCTACGGCATGAGAAACACGAATCTAGACTCCATTTTATGATTACTATAATATTAACCCGTAAAGAGTAGTAATTATACTATTACTATTTCTTAGAAAAATATAAATAACTTTTTTTCAATTTTTTACATTCAATTGTCATTATACTATAGCACACAAGAACGGCCCTTTTCTACTCTTCCTTAAGTGTAAACATTATTTACGTAAACCTCATACTTTTCGAGTTATTTGATAAAACGTGATTTATAGAAGAAAAAAAAATTCAAATTTTTAATTGCACGAAAATTCGTCTAAATAGGTTCTACGGCATGAGAAACACGAATCTGGACTCCATTTTATGATTACTATAATATTAACCCGTAAAGAGTAGTAATTATACTATTACTATTTCTTAGAAAAATATAAATGTGACTTTTTTTCAATCATTTACATTCAATTGTCATTATACTATAACACACAAGAACGGCCTTTTTCTACTCTTCCTTAAATGTAAACATTATTTACGTAAACCTCATACTTTTCGAGTTATTTGATAAAACTTGATTTATAGAAGAAAAAAAATTTCAAATTTTTAATTGCACGAAAATTCGTCTAAATAGGTTCTACGGCATGAGAAACACGAAGCTGGACTCCATTTTATGATTACTATAATATTAACCCGTAAAGAGCAGTAATTATACTATTACTATTTCTTAGAAAAATATAAATGACTTTTTTTCAATTATTTACATTCAATTGTCATTATACTATAGCACACAAGAACGGCCCTTTTCTAGTCTTCCTTAAGTGTAAACATTATTTACGTAAACCTCATACTTTTTGAGTTATTTGATAAAACGTGATTTATAGAAGAAAAAAATTTTCAAATTTTTAATTGCACGAAAATTCGTCTAATTAGGTTCTACGGCATGAGAAACACGAATCTGGACTCCATTTTATGATTACTATAATATTAACCCGTAAAGAGTAGTAATTATACTATTACTATTTCTTAGAAAAATATAAATGTGCCTTTTTTTCAATCATTTACATTCAATTGTCATTATACTATAACACACAAGAACGGCCTTTTTCTACTCTTCCTTAAGTGTAAACATTATTTACGTAAACCTCATACTTTTCGAGTTATTTGATAAAACTTGATTTATAGAAGAAAAAAAATTTCAAATTTTTAATTGCACGAAAATTCGTCTAAATAGGTTCTACGGCATGAGAAACACGAAGCTGGACTCCATTTTATGATTACTATAATATTAACCCGTAAAGAGCAGTAATTATACTATTACTATTTCTTAGAAAAATATAAATGACTTTTTTTCAATTATTTACATTCAATTGTCATTATACTATAGCACACAAGAACGGCCCTTTTCTAGTCTTCCTTAAGTGTAAACATTATTTACGTAAACCTCATACTTTTTGAGTTATTTGATAAAACGTGATTTATAGAAGAAAAAAATTTTCAAATTTTTAATTGCACGAAAATTCGTCTAAATAGGTTCTACGGCATGAGAAACACGAATCTGGACTCCATTTTATGATTACTATAATATTAACCCGTAAAGAGTAGTAATTATACTATTACTATTTCTTAGAAAAATATAAATGACTTTTTTTCAATTTTTTACATTCAATTGTCATTATACTATAGCACACAAGAACGGCCCTTTTCTACTCTTCCTTAAGTGTAAACATTATTTACGTAAACCTCATACTTTTCGAGTTATTTGATAAAACGTGATTTATAGAAGAAAAAAAATTTCAAATTTTTAATTGCACGAAAATTCGTCTAAATAGGTTCTACGGCATGAGAAACACGAATCTGGACTCCATTTTATGATTACTATAATATTAACCCGTAAAGAGTAGTAATTATACTATTACTATTTCTTAGAAAAATATAAATGTGACTTTTTTTCAATCATTTACATTCAATTGTCATTATACTATAACACACAAGAACGGCCTTTTTCTACTCTTCCTTAAGTGTAAACATTATTTACGTAAACCTCATACTTTTCGAGTTATTTGATAAAACGTGATTTATAGAAGAAAAAAAATTTCAAATTTTTAATTGCACGAAAATTCGTCTAAATAGGTTCTACGGCATGAGAAACACGAAGCTGGACTCCATTTTATGATTACTATAATATTAACCCGTAAAGAGTAGTAATTATACTATTACTATTTCTTAGAAAAATTTAAATGTGACTTTTTTTCAATTATTTACATTCAATTGTCATTATACTATAGCTCACAATATCGGCCCTTTTTTTACTCTTCCTTATGTATAAATATTATTTACGTAAACCTCATACTTTTCGAGTTATTTGATAAAACGTGATTTATAGAAAAACTCCAAGGGGGGACCCATGAAAATTTCTTGACACTTTTTCAATTTTTTTATTTCAAGAAAATTCGTCTAATTAGGTTCTACGGCATGGGAAACACGAATCTGGACTCCATTTTATGATTACTATAATATTAACCCGTAAAGAGTAGTAATTATACTATTACTATTTCTTAGAAAAATATATATGTGACTTTTTTTCAGTTATTTACATTCAATTGTCATTATACTATAGCACACAAGAACGGCCCTTTTCTACTCTTCCTTAAGTGTAAACATTATTTACGTAAACTTCATACTTTTCGAGTTATTTGATAAAACGTGATTTATAGAAGAAAAAAAATTTCAATTTTTTAATTGCATGAAAATTCGTCTAAATAGGTTATACGGCATGAGAAACAAGAATCTGGACTCCATTTTATGATTACTATAATATTAACCCGTAAAGAGTAGTAATTATACTATTACTATTTCTTAGAAAAATATAAATGTGACTTTTTTTCAATTATTTACATTCAATTGTCATTATACTATAGCACACAAGAACGGCCCTTTTATACTCTTCCTTAAGTGTAAACATTATTTACGTAAACCTCATACTTTTCGAGTTATTTGATAAAACGTGATTTATAGAAGAAAAAAAAATTTCAAATTTTTAATTGCATGAAAATTCGTCTAAATAGCTTCTACGGCATGAGAAACACGAATCTAGACTCCATTTTATGATTACTATAATATTAACCCGTAAAGAGTAGTAATTATACTATTACTATTTCTTAGAAAAATATAAATAACTTTTTTTCAATTTTTTACATTCAATTGTCATTATACTATAGCACACAAGAACGGCCCTTTTCTACTCTTCCTTAAGTGTAAACATTATTTACGTAAACCTCATACTTTTCGAGTTATTTGATAAAACGTGATTTATAGAAGAAAAAAAATTTCAAATTTTTAATTGCACGAAAATTCGTCTAAATAGGTTCTACGGCATGAGAAACACGAATCTGAACTCCATTTTATGATTACTATAATATTAACCCGTAAAGAGTAGTAATTATACTATTACTATTTCTTAGAAAAATATAAATGTGACTTTTTTTCAATCATTTACATTCAATTGTCATTATACTATAACACACAAGAACGGCCTTTTTCTACTCTTCCTTAAGTGTAAACATTATTTACGTAAACCTCATACTTTTCGAGTTATTTGATAAAACGTGATTTATAGAAGAAAAAAAATTTCAAATTTTTAATTGCACGAAAATTCGTCTAAATAGGTTCTACGGCATGAGAAACACGAAGCTGGACTCCATTTTATGATTACTATAATATTAACCCGTAAAGAGTAGTAATTATACTATTACTATTTCTTAGAAAAATATAAATGTGACTTTTTTTCAATCATTTACATTCAATTGTCATTATACTATAACACACAAGAACGGCCTTTTTCTACTCTTCCTTAAGTGTAAACATTATTTACGTAAACCTCATACTTTTCGAGTTATTTGATAAAACGTGATTTATAGAAGAAAAAAAATTTGAAATTTTTAATTGCACGAAAATTCGTCTAAATAGGTTCTACGGCATGAGAAACACGAAGCTGGACTCCATTTTATGATTACTATAATATTAACCCATAAAGAGTAGTAATTATACTATTACTATTTCTTAGAAAAATATAAATGTGACTTTTTTTCAATTATTTACATTCAATTGTCATTATACTATAGCACACAAGAACGGCCCTTTTCTAGTCTTCCTTAAGTGTAAACATTATTTACGTAAACCTCATACTTTTCGAGTTATTTGATAAAACGTGATTTATAGAAGAAAAAAATTTTCAAATTTTTAATTGCACGAAAATTCGTCTAAATAGGTTTTACGGCATGAGAAACACGAATCTGGATTCCATTTTATGATTACTATAATATTAATCCGTAAAGAGTAGTAGTTATTATACTATTACTATTTCTTAGAAAAATATAAATGTGACATTTTTTCAATTATTTACATTCAATTGTCATTATACTATAGCTCACAATATCGGCCCTTTTTTACTCTTCCTTATGTATAAATATTATTTACGTAAACCTCATACTTTTCGAGTTATTTGATAAAACGTGATTTATAGAAAAACTCCAAGGGAACCCATGAAAATTTCTTGACACTTTTTCAATTTTTTAATTTCAAGAAAATTCGTCTAATTAGGTTCTACGGCATGGGAAACACGAATCTGGACTCCATTTTATGATTACTATAATATTAATCCGTAAAGAGTAGTAATTATACTATTACTATTTCTTAGAAAAATATAAATGACTTTTTTTCAATTTTTTACATTCAATTGTCATTATACTATAGCACACAAGAACGGCCCTTTTCTACTCTTCCTTAAGTGTAAACATTATTTACGTAAACCTCATACTTTTCGAGTTATTTGATAAAACGTGATTTATAGAAGAAAAAAATTTTCAAATTTTTAATTGCACGAAAATTCGTCTAAATAGGTTCTACGGCATGAGAAACACGAAGCTGGACTCCATTTTATGATTACTATAATATTAACCCGTAAAGAGTAGTAATTATACTATTACTATTTCTTAGAAAAATATAAATGTGACTTTTTTTCAATTATTTACATTCAATTGTCATTATACTATAGCACACAAGAACGGCCCTTTTCTAGTCTTCCTTAAGTGTAAACATTATTTACGTAAACCTCATACTTTTCGAGTTATTTGATAAAACGTGATTTATAGAAGAAAAAAAATTTCAAATTTTTAATTGCACGAAAATTCGTCTAAATAGGTTCTACGGCATGAGAAACACGAATCTGGACTCCATTTTATGATTACTATAATATTAACCCGTAAAGAGTAGTAATTATACTATTACTATTTCTTAGAAAAATATAAATGTGACTTTTTTTCAATTATTTACATTCAATTGTCATTATACTATAGCACACAAGAACGGCCCTTTTCTAGTCTTCCTTAAGTGTAAACATTATTTACGTAAACCTCATACTTTTCGAGTTATTTGATAAAACGTGATTTATAGAAGAAAAAAAAATTCAAATTTTTAATTGCACGAAAATTCGTCTAAATAGGTTTTACGGCATGAGAAACACGAATCTGGATTCCATTTTATGATTACTATAATATTAATCCGTAAAGAGTAGTAGTTATTATACTATTACTATTTCTTAGAAAAATATGAATGTGACATTTTTTCAATTATTTACATTCAATTGTCATTATACTATAGCTCACAATATCGGCCCTTTTTTACTCTTCCTTATGTATAAATATTATTTACGTAAACCTCATACTTTTCGAGTTATTTGATAAAACGTGATTTATAGAAAAACTCCAAGGGGGGGACCCATGAAAATTTCTTGACACTTTTTCAATTTTTTAATTTCAAGAAAATTCGTCTAATTAGGTTCTACGGCATGGGAAACACGAATCTGGACTCCATTTTATGATTACTATAATATTAACCCGTAAAGAGTAGTAATTATACTATTACTATTTCTTAGAAAAATATAAATGACTTTTTTTCAATTTTTTACATTCAATTGTCATTATACTATAGCACACAAGAACGGCCCTTTTCTACTCTTCCTTAAGTGTAAACATTATTTACGTAAACCTCATACTTTTCGAGTTATTTGATAAAACGTGATTTATAGAAGAAAAAAAAATTCAAATTTTTAATTGTACGAAAATTCGTCTAAATAGGTTCTACGGCATGAGAAACACGAAGCTGGACTCCATTTTATGATTACTATAATATTAACCCGTAAAGAGTAGTAATTATACTATTACTATTTCTTAGAAAAATATAAATGTGACTTTTTTTCAATTATTTACATTCAATTGTCATTATACTATAGCACACAAGAACGGCCCTTTTATACTCTTCCTTAAGTGTAAACATTATTTACGTAAACCTCATACTTTTCGAGTTATTTGATAAAACGTGATTTATAGAAGAAAAAAAAATTTCAAATTTTTAATTGCATGAAAATTCGTCTAAATAGCTTCTACGGCATGAGAAACACGAATCTAGACTCCATTTTATGATTACTATAATATTAACCCGTAAAGAGTAGTAATTATACTATTACTATTTCTTAGAAAAATATAAATAACTTTTTTTCAATTTTTTACATTCAATTGTCATTATACTATAGCACACAAGAACGGCCCTTTTCTACTCTTCCTTAAGTGTAAACATTATTTACGTAAACCTCATACTTTTCGAGTTATTTGATAAAACGTGATTTATAGAAGAAAAAAATTTTCAAATTTTTAATTGCACGAAAATTCGTCTAAATAGGTTCTACGGCATGAGAAACACGAAGCTGGACTCCATTTTATGATTACTATAATATTAACCCGTAAAGAGTAGTAATTATACTATTACTATTTCTTAGAAAAATATAAATGACTTTTTTTCAATTTTTTACATTCAATTGTCATTATACTATAGCACACAAGAACGGCCCTTTTCTACTCTTCCTTAAGTGTAAACATTATTTACGTAAACCTCATACTTTTCGAGTTATTTGATAAAACGTGATTTATAGAAGAAAAAAAATTTCAAATTTTTAATTGCACGAAAATTCGTCTAAATAGGTTCTACGGCATGAGAAACACGAAGCTGGACTCCATTTTATGATTACTATAATATTAACCCGTAAAGAGTAGTAATTATACTATTACTATTTCTTAGAAAAATATAAATGTGACTTTTTTTCAATTATTTACATTCAATTGTCATTATACTATAGCACACAAGAACGGCCCTTTTCTAGTCTTCCTTAAGTGTAAACATTATTTACGTAAACCTCATACTTTTCGAGTTATTTGATAAAACGTGATTTATAGAAGAAAAAAATTTTCACATTTTTAATTGCACGAAAATTCGTCTAAATAGGTTCTACGGCATGAGAAACACGAATCTGGACTCCATTTTATGATTACTATAATATTAACCCGTAAAGAGTAGTAATTATACTATTACTATTTCTTAGAAAAATATAAATGACTTTTTTTCAATTTTTTACATTCAATTGTCATTATACTATAGCACACAAGAACGGCCCTTTTCTACTCTTCCTTAAGTGTAAACATTATTTACGTAAACCTCATACTTTTCGAGTTATTTGATAAAACGTGATTTATAGAAGAAAAAAAATTTCAAATTTCGTCTAAATAGGTTCTACGGCATGAGAAACACGAAGCTGGACTCCATTTTATGATTACTATAATATTAACCCGTAAAGAGTAGTAATTATACTATTACTATTTCTTAGAAAAATATAAATGTGACTTTTTTTCAATCATTTACATTCAATTGTCATTATACTATAACACACAAGAACGGCCTTTTTCTACTCTTCCTTAAGTGTAAACATTATTTACGTAAACCTCATACTTTTCGAGTTATTTGATAAAACGTGATTTATAGAAGAAAAAAAATTTCAAATTTTTAATTGCACGAAAATTCGTCTAAATAGGTTCTACGGCATGAGAAACACGAAGCTGGACTCCATTTTATGATTACTATAATATTAACCCGTAAAGAGTAGTAATTATACTATTACTATTTCTTAGAAAAATATAAATGTGACTTTTTTTCAATCATTTACATTCAATTGTCATTATACTATAACACACAAGAACGGCCTTTTTCTACTCTTCCTTAAGTGTAAACATTATTTACGTAAACCTCATACTTTTCGAGTTATTTGATAAAACGTGATTTATAGAAGAAAAAAAATTTCAAATTTTTAATTGCACGAAAATTCGTCTAAATAGGTTCTACGGCATGAGAAACACGAAGCTGGACTCCATTTTATGATTACTATAATATTAACCCGTAAAGAGTAGTAATTATACTATTACTATTTCTTAGAAAAATATAAATGTGACTTTTTTTCAATTATTTACATTCAATTGTCATTATACTATAGCACACAAGAACGGCCCTTTTCTAGTCTTCCTTAAGTGTAAACATTATTTACGTAAACCTCATACTTTTCGAGTTATTTGATAAAACGTGATTTATAGAAGAAAAAAAATTTCAAATTTTTAATTGCACGAAAATTCGTCTAAATAGGTTTTACGGCATGAGAAACACGAATCTGGATTCCATTTTATGATTACTATAATATTAATCCGTAAAGAGTAGTAGTTATTATACTATTACTATTTCTTAGAAAAATATAAATGTGACATTTTTTCAATTATTTACATTCAATTGTCATTATACTATAGCTCACAATATCGGCCCTTTTTTACTCTTCCTTATGTATAAATATTATTTACGTAAACCTCATACTTTTCGAGTTATTTGATAAAACGTGATTTATAGAAAAACTCCAAGGGGGGGACCCATGAAAATTTCTTGACACTTTTTCAATTTTTTAATTTCAAGAAAATTCGTCTAATTAGGTTCTACGGCATGGGAAACACGAATCTGGACTCCATTTTATGATTACTATAATATTAACCCGTAAAGAGTAGTAATTATACTATTACTATTTCTTAGAAAAATATAAATGACTTTTTTTCAAATTTTTACATTCAATTGTCATTATACTATAGCACACAAGAACGGCCCTTTTCTACTCTTCCTTAAGTGTAAACATTATTTACGTAAACCTCATACTTTTCGAGTTATTTGATAAAACGTGATTTATAGAAGAAAAAAAATTTCAAATTTCGTCTAAATAGGTTCTACGGCATGAGAAACACGAAGCTGGACTCCATTTTATGATTACTATAATATTAACCCGTAAAGAGTAGTAATTATACTATTACTATTTCTTAGAAAAATATAAATGTGACTTTTTTTCAATCATTTACATTCAATTGTCATTATACTATAACACACAAGAATGGCCTTTTTCTACTCTTCCTTAAGTGTAAACATTATTTACGTAAACCTCATACTTTTCGAGTTATTTGATAAAACGTGATTTATAGAAGAAAAAAAATTTCAAATTTTTAATTGCACGAAAATTCGTCTAAATAGGTTCTACGGCATGAGAAACACGAAGCTGGACTCCATTTTATGATTACTATAATATTAACCCGTAAAGAGTAGTAATTATACTATTACTATTTCTTAGAAAAATATAAATGTGACTTTTTTTCAATCATTTACATTCAATTGTCATTATACTATAACACACAAGAACGGCCTTTTTCTACTCTTCCTTAAGTGTAAACATTATTTACGTAAACCTCATACTTTTCGAGTTATTTGATAAAACGTGATTTATAGAAGAAAAAAAATTTCAAATTTTTAATTGCACGAAAATTCGTCTAAATAGGTTCTACGGCATGAGAAACACGAAGCTGGACTCCATTTTATGATTACTATAATATTAACCCGTAAAGAGTAGTAATTATACTATTACTATTTCTTAGAAAAATATAAATGTGACTTTTTTTCAATTATTTACATTCAATTGTCATTATACTATAGCACACAAGAACGGCCCTTTTCTAGTCTTCCTTAAGTGTAAACATTATTTACGTAAACCTCATACTTTTCGAGTTATTTGATAAAACGTGATTTATAGAAGAAAAAAAATTTCAAATTTTTAATTGCACGAAAATTCGTCTAAATAGGTTTTACGGCATGAGAAACACGAATCTGGATTCCATTTTATGATTACTATAATATTAATCCGTAAAGAGTAGTAGTTATTATACTATTACTATTTCTTAGAAAAATATAAATGTGACATTTTTTCAATTATTTACATTCAATTGTCATTATACTATAGCTCACAATATCGGCCCTTTTTTACTCTTCCTTATGTATAAATATTATTTACGTAAACCTCATACTTTTCGAGTTATTTGATAAAACGTGATTTATAGAAAAACTCCAAGGGGGGGACCCATGAAAATTTCTTGACACTTTTTCAATTTTTTAATTTCAAGAAAATTCGTCTAATTAGGTTCTACGGCATGGGAAACACGAATCTGGACTCCATTTTATGATTACTATAATATTAACCCGTAAAGAGTAGTAATTATACTATTACTATTTCTTAGAAAAATATAAATGACTTTTTTTCAAATTTTTACATTCAATTGTCATTATACTATAGCACACAAGAACGGCCCTTTTCTACTCTTCCTTAAGTGTAAACATTATTTACGTAAACCTCATACTTTTCGAGTTATTTGATAAAACGTGATTTATAGAAGAAAAAAAATTTCAAATTTCGTCTAAATAGGTTCTACGGCATGAGAAACACGAAGCTGGACTCCATTTTATGATTACTATAATATTAACCCGTAAAGAGTAGTAATTATACTATTACTATTTCTTAGAAAAATATAAATGTGACTTTTTTTCAATCATTTACATTCAATTGTCATTATACTATAACACACAAGAACGGCCTTTTTCTACTCTTCCTTAAGTGTAAACATTATTTACGTAAACCTCATACTTTTCGAGTTATTTGATAAAACGTGATTTATAGAAGAAAAAAAATTTCAAATTTTTAATTGCACGAAAATTCGTCTAAATAGGTTCTACGGCATGAGAAACACGAAGCTGGACTCCATTTTATGATTACTATAATATTAACCCGTAAAGAGTAGTAATTATACTATTACTATTTCTTAGAAAAATATAAATGTGACTTTTTTTCAATCATTTACATTCAATTGTCATTATACTATAACACACAAGAACGGCCTTTTTCTACTCTTCCTTAAGTGTAAACATTATTTACGTAAACCTCATACTTTTCGAGTTATTTGATAAAACGTGATTTATAGAAGAAAAAAAATTTCAAATTTTTAATTGCACGAAAATTCGTCTAAATAGGTTCTACGGCATGAGAAACACGAAGCTGGACTCCATTTTATGATTACTAAAATATTAA
Organism: Cancer borealis; assembly: GCA_036785275.1. Classification (NCBI taxonomy): domain Eukaryota; kingdom Metazoa; phylum Arthropoda; class Malacostraca; order Decapoda; family Cancridae; genus Cancer; species Cancer borealis. Next base: position 85,440 of record JAXIVD010000128.1, on the reverse strand, counting down.
CCCGTAAAGAGTAGTAATTATACTATTACTATTTCTTAGAAAAATATAAATGTGACTTTTTTTCAATTATTTACATTCAATTGTCATTATACTATAGCACACAAGAACGGCCCTTTTCTAGTCTTCCTTAAGTGTAAACATTATTTACGTAAACCTCATACTTTTCGAGTTATTTGATAAAACGTGATTTATAGAAGAAAAAAAATTTCAAATTTTTAATTGCACGAAAATTCGTCTAAATAGGTTTTACGGCATGAGAAACACGAATCTGGATTCCATTTTATGATTACTATAATATTAATCCGTAAAGAGTAGTAGTTATTATACTATTACTATTTCTTAGAAAAATATAAATGTGACATTTTTTCAATTATTTACATTCAATTGTCATTATACTATAGCTCACAATATCGGCCCTTTTTTACTCTTCCTTATGTATAAATATTATTTACGTAAACCTCATACTTTTCGAGTTATTTGATAAAACGTGATTTATAGAAAAACTCCAAGGGGGGGACCCATGAAAATTTCTTGACACTTTTTCAATTTTTTAATTTCAAGAAAATTCGTCTAATTAGGTTCTACGGCATGGGAAACACGAATCTGGACTCCATTTTATGATTACTATAATATTAACCCGTAAAGAGTAGTAATTATACTATTACTATTTCTTAGAAAAATATAAATGTGACTTTTTTTCAATTATTTACATTCAATTGTCATTATACTATAGCACACAAGAACGGCCCTTTTCTAGTCTTCCTTAAGTGTAAACATTATTTACGTAAACCTCATACTTTTCGAGTTATTTGATAAAACGTGATTTATAGAAGAAAAAAAATTTCAAATTTTTAATTGCACGAAAATTCGTCTAAATAGGTTTTACGGCATGAGAAACACGAATCTGGATTCCATTTTATGATTACTATAATATTAATCCGTAAAGAGTAGTAGTTATTATACTATTACTATTTCTTAGAAAAATATAAATGTGACATTTTTTCAATTATTTACATTCAATTGTCATTATACTATAGCTCACAATATCGGCCCTTTTTTACTCTTCCTTATGTATAAATATTATTTACGTAAACCTCATACTTTTCGAGTTATTTGATAAAACGTGATTTATAGAAAAACTCCAAGGGGGGGACCCATGAAAATTTCTTGACACTTTTTCAATTTTTTAATTTCAAGAAAATTCGTCTAATTAGGTTCTACGGCATGGGAAACACGAATCTGGACTCCATTTTATGATTACTATAATATTAACCCGTAAAGAGTAGTAATTATACTATTACTATTTCTTAGAAAAATATAAATGTGACTTTTTTTCAATTATTTACATTCAATTGTCATTATACTATAGCACACAAGAACGGCCCTTTTCTAGTCTTCCTTAAGTGTAAACATTATTTACGTAAACCTCATACTTTTCGAGTTATTTGATAAAACGTGATTTATAGAAGAAAAAAAATTTCAAATTTTTAATTGCACGAAAATTCGTCTAAATAGGTTTTACGGCATGAGAAACACGAATCTGGATTCCATTTTATGATTACTATAATATTAATCCGTAAAGAGTAGTAGTTATTATACTATTACTATTTCTTAGAAAAATATAAATGTGACATTTTTTCAATTATTTACATTCAATTGTCATTATACTATAGCTCACAATATCGGCCCTTTTTTACTCTTCCTTATGTATAAATATTATTTACGTAAACCTCATACTTTTCGAGTTATTTGATAAAACGTGATTTATAGAAAAACTCCAAGGGGGGGACCCATGAAAATTTCTTGACACTTTTTCAATTTTTTAATTTCAAGAAAATTCGTCTAATTAGGTTCTACGGCATGGGAAACACGAATCTGGACTCCATTTTATGATTACTATAATATTAACCCGTAAAGAGTAGTAATTATACTATTACTATTTCTTAGAAAAATATAAATGACTTTTTTTCAATTTTTTACATTCAATTGTCATTATACTATAGCACACAAGAACGGCCCTTTTCTACTCTTCCTTAAGTGTAAACATTATTTACGTAAACCTCATACTTTTCGAGTTATTTGATAAAACGTGATTTATAGAAGAAAAAAAATTTCAAATTTTTAATTGCACGAAAATTCGTCTAAATAGGTTCTACGGCATGAGAAACACGAAGCTGGACTCCATTTTATGATTACTATAATATTAACCCGTAAAGAGTAGTAATTATACTATTACTATTTCTTAGAAAAATATAAATGTGACTTTTTTTCAATTATTTACATTCAATTGTCATTATACTATAGCACACAAGAACGGCCCTTTTCTAGTCTTCCTTAAGTGTAAACATTATTTACGTAAACCTCATACTTTTCGAGTTATTTGATAAAACGTGATTTATAGAAGAAAAAAATTTTCACATTTTTAATTGCACGAAAATTCGTCTAAATAGGTTCTACGGCATGAGAAACACGAATCTGGACTCCATTTTATGATTACTATAATATTAACCCGTAAAGAGTAGTAATTATACTATTACTATTTCTTAGAAAAATATAAATGACTTTTTTTCAATTTTTTACATTCAATTGTCATTATACTATAGCACACAAGAACGGCCCTTTTCTACTCTTCCTTAAGTGTAAACATTATTTACGTAAACCTCCTACTTTTCGAGTTATTTGATAAAACGTGATTTATAGAAGAAAAAAAATTTCAAATTTCGTCTAAATAGGTTCTACGGCATGAGAAACACGAAGCTGGACTCCATTTTATGATTACTATAATATTAACCCGTAAAGAGTAGTAATTATACTATTACTATTTCTTAGAAAAATATAAATGTGACTTTTTTTCAATCATTTACATTCAATTGTCATTATACTATAACACACAAGAACGGCCTTTTTCTACTCTTCCTTAAGTGTAAACATTATTTACGTAAACCTCATACTTTTCGAGTTATTTGATAAAACGTGATTTATAGAAGAAAAAAAATTTCAAATTTTTAATTGCACGAAAATTCGTCTAAATAGGTTCTACGGCATGAGAAACACGAAGCTGGACTCCATTTTATGATTACTATAATATTAACCCGTAAAGAGTAGTAATTATACTATTACTATTTCTTAGAAAAATATAAATGTGACTTTTTTTCAATCATTTACATTCAATTGTCATTATACTATAACACACAAGAACGGCCTTTTTCTACTCTTCCTTAAGTGTAAACATTATTTACGTAAACCTCATACTTTTCGAGTTATTTGATAAAACGTGATTTATAGAAGAAAAAAAATTTCAAATTTTTAATTGCACGAAAATTCGTCTAAATAGGTTCTACGGCATGAGAAACACGAAGCTGGACTCCATTTTATGATTACTATAATATTAACCCGTAAAGAGTAGTAATTATACTATTACTATTTCTTAGAAAAATATAAATGTGACTTTTTTTCAATTATTTACATTCAATTGTCATTATACTATAGCACACAAGAACGGCCCTTTTCTAGTCTTCCTTAAGTGTAAACATTATTTACGTAAACCTCATACTTTTCGAGTTATTTGATAAAACGTGATTTATAGAAGAAAAAAAATTTCAAATTTTTAATTGCACGAAAATTCGTCTAAATAGGTTTTACGGCATGAGAAACACGAATCTGGATTCCATTTTATGATTACTATAATATTAATCCGTAAAGAGTAGTAGTTATTATACTATTACTATTTCTTAGAAAAATATAAATGTGACATTTTTTCAATTATTTACATTCAATTGTCATTATACTATAGCTCACAATATCGGCCCTTTTTTACTCTTCCTTATGTATAAATATTATTTACGTAAACCTCATACTTTTCGAGTTATTTGATAAAACGTGATTTATAGAAAAACTCCAAGGGGGGGACCCATGAAAATTTCTTGACACTTTTTCAATTTTTTAATTTCAAGAAAATTCGTCTAATTAGGTTCTACGGCATGGGAAACACGAATCTGGACTCCATTTTATGATTACTATAATATTAACCCGTAAAGAGTAGTAATTATACTATTACTATTTCTTAGAAAAATATAAATGACTTTTTTTCAAATTTTTACATTCAATTGTCATTATACTATAGCACACAAGAACGGCCCTTTTCTACTCTTCCTTAAGTGTAAACATTATTTACGTAAACCTCATACTTTTCGAGTTATTTGATAAAACGTGATTTATAGAAGAAAAAAAATTTCAAATTTCGTCTAAATAGGTTCTACGGCATGAGAAACACGAAGCTGGACTCCATTTTATGATTACTATAATATTAACCCGTAAAGAGTAGTAATTATACTATTACTATTTCTTAGAAAAATATAAATGTGACTTTTTTTCAATCATTTACATTCAATTGTCATTATACTATAACACACAAGAATGGCCTTTTTCTACTCTTCCTTAAGTGTAAACATTATTTACGTAAACCTCATACTTTTCGAGTTATTTGATAAAACGTGATTTATAGAAGAAAAAAAATTTCAAATTTTTAATTGCACGAAAATTCGTCTAAATAGGTTCTACGGCATGAGAAACACGAAGCTGGACTCCATTTTATGATTACTATAATATTAACCCGTAAAGAGTAGTAATTATACTATTACTATTTCTTAGAAAAATATAAATGTGACTTTTTTTCAATCATTTACATTCAATTGTCATTATACTATAACACACAAGAACGGCCTTTTTCTACTCTTCCTTAAGTGTAAACATTATTTACGTAAACCTCATACTTTTCGAGTTATTTGATAAAACGTGATTTATAGAAGAAAAAAAATTTCAAATTTTTAATTGCACGAAAATTCGTCTAAATAGGTTCTACGGCATGAGAAACACGAAGCTGGACTCCATTTTATGATTACTATAATATTAACCCGTAAAGAGTAGTAATTATACTATTACTATTTCTTAGAAAAATATAAATGTGACTTTTTTTCAATTATTTACATTCAATTGTCATTATACTATAGCACACAAGAACGGCCCTTTTCTAGTCTTCCTTAAGTGTAAACATTATTTACGTAAACCTCATACTTTTCGAGTTATTTGATAAAACGTGATTTATAGAAGAAAAAAAATTTCAAATTTTTAATTGCACGAAAATTCGTCTAAATAGGTTTTACGGCATGAGAAACACGAATCTGGATTCCATTTTATGATTACTATAATATTAATCCGTAAAGAGTAGTAGTTATTATACTATTACTATTTCTTAGAAAAATATAAATGTGACATTTTTTCAATTATTTACATTCAATTGTCATTATACTATAGCTCACAATATCGGCCCTTTTTTACTCTTCCTTATGTATAAATATTATTTACGTAAACCTCATACTTTTCGAGTTATTTGATAAAACGTGATTTATAGAAAAACTCCAAGGGGGGGACCCATGAAAATTTCTTGACACTTTTTCAATTTTTTAATTTCAAGAAAATTCGTCTAATTAGGTTCTACGGCATGGGAAACACGAATCTGGACTCCATTTTATGATTACTATAATATTAACCCGTAAAGAGTAGTAATTATACTATTACTATTTCTTAGAAAAATATAAATGACTTTTTTTCAAATTTTTACATTCAATTGTCATTATACTATAGCACACAAGAACGGCCCTTTTCTACTCTTCCTTAAGTGTAAACATTATTTACGTAAACCTCATACTTTTCGAGTTATTTGATAAAACGTGATTTATAGAAGAAAAAAAATTTCAAATTTCGTCTAAATAGGTTCTACGGCATGAGAAACACGAAGCTGGACTCCATTTTATGATTACTATAATATTAACCCGTAAAGAGTAGTAATTATACTATTACTATTTCTTAGAAAAATATAAATGTGACTTTTTTTCAATCATTTACATTCAATTGTCATTATACTATAACACACAAGAACGGCCTTTTTCTACTCTTCCTTAAGTGTAAACATTATTTACGTAAACCTCATACTTTTCGAGTTATTTGATAAAACGTGATTTATAGAAGAAAAAAAATTTCAAATTTTTAATTGCACGAAAATTCGTCTAAATAGGTTCTACGGCATGAGAAACACGAAGCTGGACTCCATTTTATGATTACTATAATATTAACCCGTAAAGAGTAGTAATTATACTATTACTATTTCTTAGAAAAATATAAATGTGACTTTTTTTCAATCATTTACATTCAATTGTCATTATACTATAACACACAAGAACGGCCTTTTTCTACTCTTCCTTAAGTGTAAACATTATTTACGTAAACCTCATACTTTTCGAGTTATTTGATAAAACGTGATTTATAGAAGAAAAAAAATTTCAAATTTTTAATTGCACGAAAATTCGTCTAAATAGGTTCTACGGCATGAGAAACACGAAGCTGGACTCCATTTTATGATTACTAAAATATTAACCCGTAAAGAGTAGTAATTATACTATTACTATTTCTTAGAAAAATATAAATGTGACTTTTTTTCAATTATTTACATTCAATTGTCATTATACTATAGCACACAAGAACGGCCCTTTTCTAGTCTTCCTTAAGTGTAAACATTATTTACGTAAACCTCATACTTTTCGAGTTATTTGATAAAACGTGATTTATAGAAGAAAAAAAATTTCAAATTTTTAATTGCACGAAAATTCGTCTAAATAGGTTTTACGGCATGAGAAACACGAATCTGGATTCCATTTTATGATTACTATAATATTAATCCGTAAAGAGTAGTAGTTATTATACTATTACTATTTCTTAGAAAAATATAAATGTGACATTTTTTCAATTATTTACATTCAATTGTCATTATACTATAGCTCACAATATCGGCCCTTTTTTACTCTTCCTTATGTATAAATATTATTTACGTAAACCTCATACTTTTCGAGTTATTTGATAAAACGTGATTTATAGAAAAACTCCAAGGGGGGGACCCATGAAAATTTCTTGACACTTTTTCAATTTTTTAATTTCAAGAAAATTCGTCTAATTAGGTTCTACGGCATGGGAAACACGAATCTGGACTCCATTTTATGATTACTATAATATTAACCCGTAAAGAGTAGTAATTATACTATTACTATTTCTTAGAAAAATATAAATGTGACTTTTTTTCAATTATTTACATTCAATTGTCATTATACTATAGCACACAAGAACGGCCCTTTTCTAGTCTTCCTTAAGTGTAAACATTATTTACGTAAACCTCATACTTTTCGAGTTATTTGATAAAACGTGATTTATAGAAGAAAAAAAATTTCAAATTTTTAATTGCACGAAAATTCGTCTAAATAGGTTTTACGGCATGAGAAACACGAATCTGGATTCCATTTTATGATTACTATAATATTAATCCGTAAAGAGTAGTAGTTATTATACTATTACTATTTCTTAGAAAAATATAAATGTGACATTTTTTCAATTATTTACATTCAATTGTCATTATACTATAGCTCACAATATCGGCCCTTTTTTACTCTTCCTTATGTATAAATATTATTTACGTAAACCTCATACTTTTCGAGTTATTTGATAAAACGTGATTTATAGAAAAACTCCAAGGGGGGGACCCATGAAAATTTCTTGACACTTTTTCAATTTTTTAATTTCAAGAAAATTCGTCTAATTAGGTTCTACGGCATGGGAAACACGAATCTGGACTCCATTTTATGATTACTATAATATTAACCCGTAAAGAGTAGTAATTATACTATTACTATTTCTTAGAAAAATATAAATGTGACTTTTTTTCAATTATTTACATTCAATTGTCATTATACTATAGCACACAAGAACGGCCCTTTTCTAGTCTTCCTTAAGTGTAAACATTATTTACGTAAACCTCATACTTTTCGAGTTATTTGATAAAACGTGATTTATAGAAGAAAAAAAATTTCAAATTTTTAATTGCACGAAAATTCGTCTAAATAGGTTTTACGGCATGAGAAACACGAATCTGGATTCCATTTTATGATTACTATAATATTAATCCGTAAAGAGTAGTAGTTATTATACTATTACTATTTCTTAGAAAAATATAAATGTGACATTTTTTCAATTATTTACATTCAATTGTCATTATACTATAGCTCACAATATCGGCCCTTTTTTACTCTTCCTTATGTATAAATATTATTTACGTAAACCTCATACTTTTCGAGTTATTTGATAAAACGTGATTTATAGAAAAACTCCAAGGGGGGGACCCATGAAAATTTCTTGACACTTTTTCAATTTTTTAATTTCAAGAAAATTCGTCTAATTAGGTTCTACGGCATGGGAAACACGAATCTGGACTCCATTTTATGATTACTATAATATTAACCCGTAAAGAGTAGTAATTATACTATTACTATTTCTTAGAAAAATATAAATGACTTTTTTTCAATTTTTTACATTCAATTGTCATTATACTATAGCACACAAGAACGGCCCTTTTCTACTCTTCCTTAAGTGTAAACATTATTTACGTAAACCTCATACTTTTCGAGTTATTTGATAAAACGTGATTTATAGAAGAAAAAAAATTTCAAATTTTTAATTGCACGAAAATTCGTCTAAATAGGTTCTACGGCATGAGAAACACGAAGCTGGACTCCATTTTATGATTACTATAATATTAACCCGTAAAGAGTAGTAATTATACTATTACTATTTCTTAGAAAAATATAAATGTGACTTTTTTTCAATTATTTACATTCAATTGTCATTATACTATAGCACACAAGAACGGCCCTTTTCTAGTCTTCCTTAAGTGTAAACATTATTTACGTAAACCTCATACTTTTCGAGTTATTTGATAAAACGTGATTTATAGAAGAAAAAAATTTTCACATTTTTAATTGCACGAAAATTCGTCTAAATAGGTTCTACGGCATGAGAAACACGAATCTGGACTCCATTTTATGATTACTATAATATTAACCCGTAAAGAGTAGTAATTATACTATTACTATTTCTTAGAAAAATATAAATGACTTTTTTTCAATTTTTTACATTCAATTGTCATTATACTATAGCACACAAGAACGGCCCTTTTCTACTCTTCCTTAAGTGTAAACATTATTTACGTAAACCTCCTACTTTTCGAGTTATTTGATAAAACGTGATTTATAGAAGAAAAAAAATTTCAAATTTCGTCTAAATAGGTTCTACGGCATGAGAAACACGAAGCTGGACTCCATTTTATGATTACTATAATATTAACCCGTAAAGAGTAGTAATTATACTATTACTATTTCTTAGAAAAATATAAATGTGACTTTTTTTCAATCATTTACATTCAATTGTCATTATACTATAACACACAAGAACGGCCTTTTTCTACTCTTCCTTAAGTGTAAACATTATTTACGTAAACCTCATACTTTTCGAGTTATTTGATAAAACGTGATTTATAGAAGAAAAAAAATTTCAAATTTTTAATTGCACGAAAATTCGTCTAAATAGGTTCTACGGCATGAGAAACACGAAGCTGGACTCCATTTTATGATTACTATAATATTAACCCGTAAAGAGTAGTAATTATACTATTACTATTTCTTAGAAAAATATAAATGTGACTTTTTTTCAATCATTTACATTCAATTGTCATTATACTATAACACACAAGAACGGCCTTTTTCTACTCTTCCTTAAGTGTAAACATTATTTACGTAAACCTCATACTTTTCGAGTTATTTGATAAAACGTGATTTATAGAAGAAAAAAAATTTCAAATTTTTAATTGCACGAAAATTCGTCTAAATAGGTTCTACGGCATGAGAAACACGAAGCTGGACTCCATTTTATAATTACTATAATATTAACCCGTAAAGAGTAGTAATTATACTATTACTATTTCTTAGAAAAATATAAATGTGACTTTTTTTCAATTATTTACATTCAATTGTCATTATACTATAGCACACAAGAACGGCCCTTTTCTAGTCTTCCTTAAGTGTAAACATTATTTACGTAAACCTCATACTTTTCGAGTTATTTGATAAAACGTGATTTATAGAAGAAAAAAAATTTCAAATTTTTAATTGCACGAAAATTCGTCTAAATAGGTTTTACGGCATGAGAAACACGAATCTGGATTCCATTTTATGATTACTATAATATTAATCCGTAAAGAGTAGTAGTTATTATACTATTACTATTTCTTAGAAAAATATAAATGTGACATTTTTTCAATTATTTACATTCAATTGTCATTATACTATAGCTCACAATATCGGCCCTTTTTTACTCTTCCTTATGTATAAATATTATTTACGTAAACCTCATACTTTTCGAGTTATTTGATAAAACGTGATTTATAGAAAAACTCCAAGGGGGGGACCCATGAAAATTTCTTGACACTTTTTCAATTTTTTAATTTCAAGAAAATTCGTCTAATTAGGTTCTACGGCATGGGAAACACGAATCTGGACTCCATTTTATGATTACTATAATATTAACCCGTAAAGAGTAGTAATTATACTATTACTATTTCTTAGAAAAATATAAATAACTTTTTTTCAATTTTTTACATTCAATTGTCATTATACTATAGCACACAAGAACGGCCCTTTTCTACTCTTCCTTAAGTGTAAACATTATTTACGTAAACCTCATACTTTTCGAGTTATTTGATAAAACGTGATTTATAGAAGAAAAAAAATTTCAAATTTCGTCTAAATAGGTTCTACGGCATGAGAAACACGAAGCTGGACTCCATTTTATGATTACTATAATATTAACCCGTAAAGAGTAGTAATTATACTATTACTATTTCTTAGAAAAATATAAATGTGACTTTTTTTCAATCATTTACATTCAATTGTCATTATACTATAACACACAAGAACGGCCTTTTTCTACTCTTCCTTAAGTGTAAACATTATTTACGTAAACCTCATACTTTTCGAGTTATTTGATAAAACGTGATTTATAGAAGAAAAAAAATTTCAAATTTTTAATTGCACGAAAATTCGTCTAAATAGGTTCTACGGCATGAGAAACACGAAGCTGGACTCCATTTTATGATTACTATAATATTAACCCGTAAAGAGTAGTAATTATACTATTACTATTTCTTAGAAAAATATAAATGTGACTTTTTTTCAATCATTTACATTCAATTGTCATTATACTATAACACACAAGAACGGCCTTTTTCTACTCTTCCTTAAGTGTAAACATTATTTACGTAAACCTCATACTTTTCGAGTTATTTGATAAAACGTGATTTATAGAAGAAAAAAAATTTCAAATTTTTAATTGCACGAAAATTCGTCTAAATAGGTTCTACGGCATGAGAAACACGAAGCTGGACTCCATTTTATGATTACTATAATATTAACCCGTAAAGAGTAGTAATTATACTATTACTATTTCTTAGAAAAATATAAATGTGACTTTTTTTCAATTATTTACATTCAATTGTCATTATACTATAGCACACAAGAACGGCCCTTTTCTAGTCTTCCTTAAGTGTAAACATTATTTACGTAAACCTCATACTTTTCGAGTTATTTGATAAAACGTGATTTATAGAAGAAAAAAAATTTCAAATTTTTAATTGCACGAAAATTCGTCTAAATAGGTTTTACGGCATGAGAAACACGAATCTGGATTCCATTTTATGATTACTATAATATTAATCCGTAAAGAGTAGTAGTTATTATACTATTACTATTTCTTAGAAAAATATAAATGTGACATTTTTTCAATTATTTACATTCAATTGTCATTATACTATAGCTCACAATATCGGCCCTTTTTTACTCTTCCTTATGTATAAATATTATTTACGTAAACCTCATACTTTTCGAGTTATTTGATAAAACGTGATTTATAGAAAAACTCCAAGGGGGGGACCCATGAAAATTTCTTGACACTTTTTCAATTTTTTAATTTCAAGAAAATTCGTCTAATTAGGTTCTACGGCATGGGAAACACGAATCTGGACTCCATTTTATGATTACTATAATATTAACCCGTAAAGAGTAGTAATTATACTATTACTATTTCTTAGAAAAATATAAATGTGACTCTTTTTCAATTATTTACATTCAATTGTCATTATACTATAGCACACAAGAACGGCCCTTTTCTACTCTTCCTTAAGTGTAAACATTATTTACGTAAACCTCATACTTTTCGAGTTATTTGATAAAACGTGATTTATAGAAAAAAATATTTTAATTGCACGAAAATTCGTCTAAATACGTTCTACGGCATGAGAAACACGAATCTGGACTCCATTTTATGATTACTATAATATTAACCCGTAAATAGTAGTAGTTATTATACTATTACTATTTCTTAGAAAAATATAAATGTGACATATTTTCAATTATTTACATTCAATTGTCATTATACTATAGCTCACAAGAACGGCCCTTATTTTACTCTTCCTTATGTATAAATATTATTTACGTAAACCTCATACTTTTCGATTTATTTGATAAAACGTGATTTATAGAAAAACTCCAAGGGGGGGACCCATGAAAATTTCTTGACACTTTTTCAATTTTTTAATTTCACGAAAATTCGTCTAATTAGGTTCTACGGCATGAGAAACACGAATCTGGACTCCATTTTATGATTACTATAATATTAAGCCGTAAAGAGTAGTAATTATACTATTACTTATTTCTTAGAAAAATATAAATGTGACTTTTTTTTTCAATTATTTACATTCAATTGTCATTATACTATAGCACACAAGAACGGCCCTTTTCTACTCTTCCTTAAGTGTAAACATTATTTACGTAAACCTCATACTTTTCGAGTTATTTGATAAAACGTGGTTTATAGAAGAAAAAAAAATTCATTTTTTTAATTGCACGAAAATTCGTCTAAATAGGTTCTACGGCATGAGAAACACGAATCTGGACTCCATTTTATGATTACTATAATATTAACCCGTAAAGAGTAGTAATTATACTATTACTATTTCTTAGAAAAATATAAATGACTTTTTTTCAATTTTTTACATTCAATTGTCATTATACTATAGCACACAAGAACGGCCCTTTTCTACTCTTCCTTAAGTGTAAACATTATTTACGTAAACCTCATACTTTTCGAGTTATTTGATAAAACGTGATTTATAGAAGAAAAAAAATTTCAAATTTTTAATTGCACGAAAATTCGTCTAAATAGGTTCTACGGCATGAGAAACACGAATCTGGACTCCATTTTATGATTACTATAATATTAACCCGTAAAGAGTAGTAATTATACTATTATTATTTCTTAGAAAAATATAAATGTGACTTTTTTTCAATCATTTACATTCAATTGTCATTATACTATAACACACAAGAACGGCCTTTTTCTACTCTTCCTTAAGTGTAAACATTATTTACGTAAACCTCATACTTTTCGAGTTATTTGATAAAACGTGATTTATAGAAGAAAAAAAATTTCAAATTTTTAATTGCACGAAAATTCGTCTAAATAGGTTCTACGGCATGAGAAACACGAAGCTGGACTCCATTTTATGATTACTATAATATTAACCCATAAAGAGTAGTAATTATACTATTACTATTTCTTAGAAAAATATAAATGTGACTTTTTTTCAATTATTTACATTCAATTGTCATTATACTATAGCACACAAGAACGGCCCTTTTCTAGTCTTCCTTAAGTGTAAACATTATTTACGTAAACTTCATACTTTTCGAGTTATTTGATAAAACGTGATTTATAGAAGAAAAAAATGTTCAAATTTTTAATTGCACGAAAATTCGTCTAAATAGGTTTTACGGCATGAGAAACACGAATCTGGATTCCATTTTATGATTACTATAATATTAATCCGTAAAGAGTAGTAGTTATTATACTATTACTATTTCTTAGAAAAATATAAATGTGACATTTTTTCAATTATTTACATTCAATTGTCATTATACTATAGCTCACAATATCGGCCCTTTTTTACTCTTCCTTATGTATAATTATTATTTACGTAAACCTCATACTTTTCGAGTTATTTGATAAAACGTGATTTATAGAAAAACTCCAAGGGGGGGACCCATGAAAATTTCTTGACACTTTTTCAATTTTTTAATTTCAAGAAAATTCGTCTAATTAGGTTCTACGGCATGGGAAACACGAATCTGGACTCCATTTTATGATTACTATAATATTAATCCGTAAAGAGTAGTAATTATACTATTACTATTTCTTAGAAAAATATAAATGACTTTTTTTCAATTTTTTACATTCAATTGTCATTATACTATAGCACACAAGAACGGCCCTTTTCTACTCTTCCTTAAGTGTAAACATTATTTACGTAAACCTCATACTTTTCGAGTTATTTGATAAAACGTGATTTATAGAAGAAAAAAAATTTCAAATTTCGTCTAAATAGGTTCTACGGAATGAGAAACACGAAGCTGGACTCCATTTTATGATTACTATAATATTAACCCGTAAAGAGTAGTAATTATACTATTACTATTTCTTAGAAAAATATAAATGTGACTTTTTTCAATCATTTACATTCAATTGTCATTATACTATAACACACAAGAACGGCCTTTTTCTACTCTTCCTTAAGTGTAAACATTATTTACGTAAACCTCATACTTTTCGAGTTATTTGATAAAACGTGATTTATAGAAGAAAAAAAATTTCAAATTTTTAATTGCACGAAAATTCGTCTAAATAGGTTCTACGGCATGAGAAACACGAAGCTGGACTCCATTTTATGATTACTATAATATTAACCCGTAAAGAGTAGTAATTATACTATTACTATTTCTTAGAAAAATATAAATGTGACTTTTTTTCAATCATTTACATTCAATTGTCATTATACTATAACACACAAGAACGGCCTTTTTCTACTCTTCCTTAAGTGTAAACATTATTTACGTAAACCTCATACTTTTCGAGTTATTTGATAAAACGTGATTTATAGAAGAAAAAAAATTTCAAATTTTTAATTGCACGAAAATTCGTCTAAATAGGTTCTACGGCATGAGAAACACGAAGCTGGACTCCATTTTATGATTACTATAATATTAACCCGTAAAGAGTAGTAATTATACTATTACTATTTCTTAGAAAAATATAAATGTGACTTTTTTTCAATTATTTACATTCAATTGTCATTATACTATAGCACACAAGAACGGCCCTTTTCTAGTCTTCCTTAAGTGTAAACATTATTTACGTAAACCTCATACTTTTCGAGTTATTTGATAAAACGTGATTTATAGAAGAAAAAAATTTTCAAATTTTTAATTGCACGAAAATTCGTCTAAATAGGTTTTACGGCATGAGAAACACGAATCTGGATTCCATTTTATGATTACTATAATATTAATCCGTAAAGAGTAGTAGTTATTATACTATTACTATTTCTTAGAAAAATATAAATGTGACATTTTTTCAATTATTTACATTCAATTGTCATTATACTATAGCTCACAATATCGGCCCTTTTTTACTCTTCCTTATGTATAAATATTATTTACGTAAACCTCATACTTTTCGAGTTATTTGATAAAACGTGATTTATAGAAAAACTCCAAGGGGGGGACCCATGAAAATTTCTTGACACTTTTTCAATTTTTTAATTTCAAGAAAATTCGTCTAATTAGGTTCTACGGCATGGGAAACACGAATCTGGACTCCATTTTATGATTACTATAATATTAACCCGTAAAGAGTAGTAATTATACTATTACTATTTCTTAGAAAAATATAAATGACTTTTTTTCAATTTTTTACATTCAATTGTCATTATACTATAGCACACAAGAACGGCCCTTTTCTACTCTTCCTTAAGTGTAAACATTATTTACGTAAACCTCATACTTTTCGAGTTATTTGATAAAACGTGATTTATAGAAGAAAAAAAATTTCAAATTTTTAATTGCATGAAAATTCGTCTAAATAGCTTCTACGGCATGAGAAACACGAATCTAGACTCCATTTTATGATTACTATAATATTAACCCGTAAAGAGTAGTAATTATACTATTACTATTTCTTAGAAAAATATAAATAACTTTTTTTCAATTTTTTACATTCAATTGTCATTATACTATAGCACACAAGAACGGCCCTTTTCTACTCTTCCTTAAGTGTAAACATTATTTACGTAAACCTCATACTTTTCGAGTTATTTGATAAAACGTGATTTATAGAAGAAAAAAAATTTCAAATTTTTAATTGCACGAAAATTCGTCTAAATAGGTTCTACGGCATGAGAAACACGAAGCTGGACTCCATTTTATGATTACTATAATATTAACCCGTAAAGAGTAGTAATTATACTATTACTATTTCTTAGAAAAATATAAATGTGACTTTTTTTCAATCATTTACATTCAATTGTCATTATACTATAACACACAAGAACGGCCTTTTTCTACTCTTCCTTAAGTGTAAACATTATTTACGTAAACCTCATACTTTTCGAGTTATTTGATAAAACGTGATTTATAGAAGAAAAAAAATTTGAAATTTTTAATTGCACGAAAATTCGTCTAAATAGGTTCTACGGCATGAGAAACACGAAGCTGGACTCCATTTTATGATTACTATAATATTAACCCATAAAGAGTAGTAATTATACTATTACTATTTCTTAGAAAAATATAAATGTGACTTTTTTTCAATTATTTACATTCAATTGTCATTATACTATAGCACACAAGAACGGCCCTTTTCTAGTCTTCCTTAAGTGTAAACATTATTTACGTAAACCTCATACTTTTCGAGTTATTTGATAAAACGTGATTTATAGAAGAAAAAAATTTTCAAATTTTTAATTGCACGAAAATTCGTCTAAATAGGTTTTACGGCATGAGAAACACGAATCTGGATTCCATTTTATGATTACTATAATATTAATCCGTAAAGAGTAGTAGTTATTATACTATTACTATTTCTTAGAAAAATATAAATGTGACATTTTTTCAATTATTTACATTCAATTGTCATTATACTATAGCTCACAATATCGGCCCTTTTTTACTCTTCCTTATGTATAAATATTATTTACGTAAACCTCATACTTTTCGAGTTATTTGATAAAACGTGATTTATAGAAAAATTTCTTGACACTTTTTCAATTTTTTAATTTCAAGAAAATTCGTCTAATTAGGTTCTACGGCATGGGAAACACGAATCTGGACTCCATTTTATGATTACTATAATATTAATCCGTAAAGAGTAGTAATTATACTATTACTATTTCTTAGAAAAATATAAATGACTTTTTTTCAATTTTTTACATTCAATTGTCATTATACTATAGCACACAAGAACGGCCCTTTTCTACTCTTCCTTAAGTGTAAACATTATTTACGTAAACCTCATACTTTTCGAGTTATTTGATAAAACGTGATTTATAGAAGAAAAAAAATTTCAAATTTTTAATTGCATGAAAATTCGTCTAAATAGCTTCTACGGCATGAGAAACACGAATCTAGACTCCATTTTATGATTACTATAATATTAACCCGTAAAGAGTAGTAATTATACTATTACTATTTCTTAGAAAAATATAAATAACTTTTTTTCAATTTTTTACATTCAATTGTCATTATACTATAGCACACAAGAACGGCCCTTTTCTACTCTTCCTTAAGTGTAAACATTATTTACGTAAACCTCATACTTTTCGAGTTATTTGATAAAACGTGATTTATAGAAGAAAAAAAATTTCAAATTTTTAATTGCACGAAAATTCGTCTAAATAGGTTCTACGGCATGAGAAACACGAAGCTGGACTCCATTTTATGATTACTATAATATTAACCCGTAAAGAGTAGTAATTATACTATTACTATTTCTTAGAAAAATATAAATGTGACTTTTTTTCAATCATTTACATTCAATTGTCATTATACTATAACACACAAGAACGGCCTTTTTCTACTCTTCCTTAAGTGTAAACATTATTTACGTAAACCTCATACTTTTCGAGTTATTTGATAAAACGTGATTTATAGAAGAAAAAAAATTTGAAATTTTTAATTGCACGAAAATTCGTCTAAATAGGTTCTACGGCATGAGAAACACGAAGCTGGACTCCATTTTATGATTACTATAATATTAACCCATAAAGAGTAGTAATTATACTATTACTATTTCTTAGAAAAATATAAATGTGACTTTTTTTCAATTATTTACATTCAATTGTCATTATACTATAGCACACAAGAACGGCCCTTTTCTAGTCTTCCTTAAGTGTAAACATTATTTACGTAAACCTCATACTTTTCGAGTTATTTGATAAAACGTGATTTATAGAAGAAAAAAATTTTCAAATTTTTAATTGCACGAAAATTCGTCTAAATAGGTTTTACGGCATGGGAAACACGAATCTGGATTCCATTTTATGATTACTATAATATTAATCCGTAAAGAGTAGTAGTTATTATACTATTACTATTTCTTAGAAAAATATAAATGTGACATTTTTTCAATTATTTACATTCAATTGTCATTATACTATAGCTCACAATATCGGCCCTTTTTTACTCTTCCTTATGTATAAATATTATTTACGTAAACCTCATACTTTTCGAGTTATTTGATAAAACGTGATTTATAGAAAAATTTCTTGACACTTTTTCAATTTTTTAATTTCAAGAAAATTCGTCTAATTAGGTTCTACGGCATGGGAAACACGAATCTGGACTCCATTTTATGATTACTATAATATTAATCCGTAAAGAGTAGTAATTATACTATTACTATTTCTTAGAAAAATATAAATGACTTTTTTTCAATTTTTTACATTCAATTGTCATTATACTATAGCACACAAGAACGGCCCTTTTCTACTCTTCCTTAAGTGTAAACATTATTTACGTAAACCTCATACTTTTCGAGTTATTTGATAAAACGTGATTTATAGAAGAAAAAAAATTTCAAATTTTTAATTGCACGAAAATTCGTCTAAATAGGTTCTACGGCATAAGAAACACGAATCTGGACTCCATTTTATGATTACTATAATATTAACCCGTAAAGAGTAGTAATTATACTATTATTATTTCTTAGAAAAATATAAATGTGACTTTTTTTCAATCATTTACATTCAATTGTCATTATACTATAACACAAAAGAACGGCCTTTTTCTACTCTTCCTTAAGTGTAAACATTATTTACGTAAACCTCATACTTTTCGAGTTATTTGATAAAACGTGATTTATAGAAGAAAAAAAATTTCAAATTTTTAATTGCACGAAAATTCGTCTAAATAGGTTCTACGGCATGAGAAACACGAAGCTGGACTCCATTTTATGATTACTATAATATTAACCCATAAAGAGTAGTAATTATACTATTACTATTTCTTAGAAAAATATAAATGTGACTTTTTTTCAATTATTTACATTCAATTGTCATTATACTATAGCACACAAGAACGGCCCTTTTCTAGTCTTCCTTAAGTGTAAACATTATTTACGTAAACTTCATACTTTTCGAGTTATTTGATAAAACGTGATTTATAGAAGAAAAAAATGTTCAAATTTTTAATTGCACGAAAATTCGTCTAAATAGGTTTTACGGCATGAGAAACACGAATCTGGATTCCATTTTATGATTACTATAATATTAATCCGTAAAGAGTAGTAGTTATTATACTATTACTATTTCTTAGAAAAATATAAATGTGACATTTTTTCAATTATTTACATTCAATTGTCATTATACTATAGCTCACAATATCGGCCCTTTTTTACTCTTCCTTATGTATAAATATTATTTACGTAAACCTCATACTTTTCGAGTTATTTGATAAAACGTGATTTATAGAAAAACTCCAAGGGGGGGACCCATGAAAATTTCTTGACACTTTTTCAATTTTTTAATTTCAAGAAAATTCGTCTAATTAGGTTCTACGGCATGGGAAACACGAATCTGGACTCCATTTTATGATTACTATAATATTAATCCGTAAAGAGTAGTAATTATACTATTACTATTTCTTAGAAAAATATAAATGACTTTTTTTCAATTTTTTACATTCAATTGTCATTATACTATAGCACACAAGAACGGCCCTTTTCTACTCTTCCTTAAGTGTAAACATTATTTACGTAAACCTCATACTTTTCGAGTTATTTGATAAAACGTGATTTATAGAAGAAAAAAAATTTCAAATTTTTAATTGCACGAAAATTCGTCTAAATAGGTTCTACGGCATGAGAAACACGAAGCTGGACTCCATTTTATGATTACTATAATATTAACCCGTAAAGAGTAGTAATTATACTATTACTATTTCTTAAAAAAATATAAATGTGACTTTTTTTCAATCATTTACATTCAATTGTCATTATACTATAACACACAAGAACGGCCTTTTTCTACTCTTCCTTAAGTGTAAACATTATTTACGTAAACCTCATACTTTTCGAGTTATTTGATAAAACGTGATTTATAGAAGAAAAAAAATTTCAAATTTTTAATTGCACGAAAATTCGTCTAAATAGGTTCTACGGCATGAGAAACACGAAGCTGGACTCCATTTTATGATTACTATAATATTAACCCGTAAAGAGTAGTAATTATACTATTACTATTTCTTAGAAAAATATAAATGTGACTTTTTTTCAATTATTTACATTCAATTGTCATTATACTATAGCACACAAGAACGGCCCTTTTCTAGTCTTCCTTAAGTGTAAACATTATTTACGTAAACCTCATACTTTTCGAGTTATTTGATAAAACGTGATTTATAGAAGAAAAAAATTTTCAAATTTTTAATTGCACGAAAATTCGTCTAAATAGGTTTTACGGCATGAGAAACACGAATCTGGATTCCATTTTATGATTACTATAATATTAATCCGTAAAGAGTAGTAGTTATCATACTATTACTATTTCTTAGAAAAATATAAATGTGACATTTTTTCAATTATTTACATTCAATTGTCATTATACTATAGCTCACAATATCGGCCCTTTTTTACTCTTCCTTATGTATAAATATTATTTACGTAAACCTCATACTTTTCGAGTTATTTGATAAAACGTGATTTATAGAAAAACTCCAAGGGGGGGACCCATGAAAATTTCTTGACACTTTTTCAATTTTTTAATTTCAAGAAAATTCGTCTAATTAGGTTCTACGGCATGGGAAACACGAATCTGGACTCCATTTTATGATTACTATAATATTAACCCGTAAAGAGTAGTAATTATACTATTACTATTTCTTAGAAAAATATAAATGACTTTTTTTCAATTTTTTACATTCAATTGTCATTATACTATAGCACACAAGAACGGCCCTTTTCTACTCTTCCTTAAGTGTAAACATTATTTACGTAAACCTCATACTTTTCGAGTTATTTGATAAAACGTGATTTATAGAAGAAAAAAAATTTCAAATTTCGTCTAAATAGGTTCTACGGCATGAGAAACACGAAGCTGGACTCCATTTTATGATTACTATAATATTAACCCGTAAAGAGTAGTAATTATACTATTACTATTTCTTAGAAAAATATAAATGTGACTTTTTTTCAATCATTTACATTCAATTGTCATTATACTATAACACACAAGAACGGCCTTTTTCTACTCTTCCTTAAGTGTAAACATTATTTACGTAAACCTCATACTTTTCGAGTTATTTGATAAAACGTGATTTATAGAAGAAAAAAAATTTCAAATTTTTAATTGCACGAAAATTCGTCTAAATAGGTTCTACGGCATGAGAAACACGAAGCTGGACTCCATTTTATGATTACTATAATATTAACCCGTAAAGAGTAGTAATTATACTATTACTATTTCTTAGAAAAATATAAATGTGACTTTTTTTCAATCATTTACATTCAATTGTCATTATACTATAACACACAAGAACGGCCTTTTTCTACTCTTCCTTAAGTGTAAACATTATTTACGTAAACCTCATACTTTTCGAGTTATTTGATAAAACGTGATTTATAGAAGAAAAAAAATTTCAAATTTTTAATTGCACGAAAATTCGTCTAAATAGGTTCTACGGCATGAGAAACACGAAGCTGGACTACATTTTATGATTACTATAATATTAACCCGTAAAGAGTAGTAATTATACTATTACTATTTCTTAGAAAAATATAAATGTGACTTTTTTTCAATCATTTACATTCAATTGTCATTATACTATAACACACAAGAACGGCCTTTTTCTACTCTTCCTTAAGTGTAAACATTATTTACGTAAACCTCATACTTTTCGAGTTATTTGATAAAACGTGATTTATAGAAGAAAAAAAATTTCAAATTTTTAATTGCACGAAAATTCGTCTAAATAGGTTCTACGGCATGAGAAACACGAAGCTGGACTACATTTTATGATTACTATAATATTAACCCGTAAAGAGTAGTAATTATACTATTACTATTTCTTAGAAAAATATAAATGTGACTTTTTTTCAATTATTTACATTCAATTGTCATTATACTATAGCACAGAAGAACGGCCCTTTTCTAGTCTTCCTTAAGTGTAAACATTATTTACGTAAACCTCATACTTTTCGAGTTATTTGATAAAACGTGATTTATAGAAGAAAAAAAATTTCAAATTTTTAATTGCACGAAAATTCGTCTAAATAGGTTTTACGGCATGAGAAACACGAATCTGGATTCCATTTTATGATTACTATAATATTAATCCGTAAAGAGTAGTAGTTATTATACTATTACTATTTCTTAGAAAAATATAAATGTGACATTTTTTCAATTATTTACATTCAATTGTCATTATACTATAGCTCACAATATCGGCCCTTTTTTACTCTTCCTTGTGTATAAATATTATTTACGTAAACCTCATACTTTTCGAGTTATTTGATAAAACGTGATTTATAGAAAAACTCCAAGGGGGGGACCCATGAAAATTTCTTGACACTTTTTCAATTTTTTAATTTCAAGAAAATTCGTCTAATTAGGTTCTACGGCATGGGAAACACGAATCTGGACTCCATTTTATGATTACTATAATATTAACCCGTAAAGAGTAGTAATTATACTATTACTATTTCTTAGAAAAATATAAATGTGACTCTTTTTCAATTATTTACATTCAATTGTCATTATACTATAGCACACAAGAACGGCCCTTTTCTACTCTTCCTTAAGTGTAAACATTATTTACGTAAACCTCATACTTTTCGAGTTATTTGATAAAACGTGATTTATAGAAAAAAATATTTTAATTGCACGAAAATTCGTCTAAATACGTTCTACGGCATGAGAAACACGAATCTGGACTCCATTTTATGATTACTATAATATTAACCCGTAAATAGTAGTAGTTATTATACTATTACTATTTCTTAGAAAAATATAAATGTGACATATTTTCAATTATTTACATTCAATTGTCATTATACTATAGCTCACAAGAACGGCCCTTATTTTACTCTTCCTTATGTATAAATATTATTTACGTAAACCTCATACTTTTCGATTTATTTGATAAAACGTGATTTATAGAAAAACTCCAAGGGGGGGACCCATGAAAATTTCTTGACACTTTTTCAATTTTTTAATTTCACGAAAATTCGTCTAATTAGGTTCTACGGCATGAGAAACACGAATCTGGACTCCATTTTATGATTACTATAATATTAAGCCGTAAAGAGTAGTAATTATACTATTACTTATTTCTTAGAAAAATATAAATGTGACTTTTTTTTTCAATTATTTACATTCAATTGTCATTATACTATAGCACACAAGAACGGCCCTTTTCTACTCTTCCTTAAGTGTAAACATTATTTACGTAAACCTCATACTTTTCGAGTTATTTGATAAAACGTGGTTTATAGAAGAAAAAAAAATTCATTTTTTTAATTGCACGAAAATTCGTCTAAATAGGTTCTACGGCATGAGAAACACGAATCTGGACTCCATTTTATGATTACTATAATATTAACCCGTAAAGAGTAGTAATTATACTATTACTATTTCTTAGAAAAATATAAATGACTTTTTTTCAATTTTTTACATTCAATTGTCATTATACTATAGCACACAAGAACGGCCCTTTTCTACTCTTCCTTAAGTGTAAACATTATTTACGTAAACCTCATACTTTTCGAGTTATTTGATAAAACGTGATTTATAGAAGAAAAAAAATTTCAAATTTTTAATTGCACGAAAATTCGTCTAAATAGGTTCTACGGCATGAGAAACACGAATCTGGACTCCATTTTATGATTACTATAATATTAACCCGTAAAGAGTAGTAATTATACTATTATTATTTCTTAGAAAAATATAAATGTGACTTTTTTTCAATCATTTACATTCAATTGTCATTATACTATAACACACAAGAACGGCCTTTTTCTACTCTTCCTTAAGTGTAAACATTATTTACGTAAACCTCATACTTTTCGAGTTATTTGATAAAACGTGATTTATAGAAGAAAAAAAATTTCAAATTTTTAATTGCACGAAAATTCGTCTAAATAGGTTCTACGGCATGAGAAACACGAAGCTGGACTCCATTTTATGATTACTATAATATTAACCCATAAAGAGTAGTAATTATACTATTACTATTTCTTAGAAAAATATAAATGTGACTTTTTTTCAATTATTTACATTCAATTGTCATTATACTATAGCACACAAGAACGGCCCTTTTCTAGTCTTCCTTAAGTGTAAACATTATTTACGTAAACTTCATACTTTTCGAGTTATTTGATAAAACGTGATTTATAGAAGAAAAAAATGTTCAAATTTTTAATTGCACGAAAATTCGTCTAAATAGGTTTTACGGCATGAGAAACACGAATCTGGATTCCATTTTATGATTACTATAATATTAATCCGTAAAGAGTAGTAGTTATTATACTATTACTATTTCTTAGAAAAATATAAATGTGACATTTTTTCAATTATTTACATTCAATTGTCATTATACTATAGCTCACAATATCGGCCCTTTTTTACTCTTCCTTATGTATAATTATTATTTACGTAAACCTCATACTTTTCGAGTTATTTGATAAAACGTGATTTATAGAAAAACTCCAAGGGGGGGGACCCATGAAAATTTCTTGACACTTTTTCAATTTTTTAATTTCACGAAAATTCGTCTAATTAGGTTCTACGGCATGGGAAACACGAATCTGGACTCCATTTTATGATTACTATAATATTAATCCGTAAAGAGTAGTAATTATACTATTACTATTTCTTAGAAAAATATAAATGACTTTTTTTCAATTTTTTACATTCAATTGTCATTATACTATAGCACACAAGAACGGCCCTTTTCTACTCTTCCTTAAGTGTAAACATTATTTACGTAAACCTCATACTTTTCGAGTTATTTGATAAAACGTGATTTATAGAAGAAAAAAAATTTCAAATTTCGTCTAAATAGGTTCTACGGCATGAGAAACACGAAGCTGGACTCCATTTTATGATTACTATAATATTAACCCGTAAAGAGTAGTAATTATACTATTACTATTTCTTAGAAAAATATAAATGTGACTTTTTTTCAATCATTTACATTCAATTGTCATTATACTATAACACACAAGAACGGCCTTTTTCTACTCTTCCTTAAGTGTAAACATTATTTACGTAAACCTCATACTTTTCGAGTTATTTGATAAAACGTGATTTATAGAAGAAAAAAAATTTCAAATTTTTAATTGCACGAAAATTCGTCTAAATAGGTTCTACGGCATGTGAAACACGAAGCTGGACTCCATTTTATGATTACTATAATATTAACCCGTAAAGAGTAGTAATTATACTATTACTATTTCTTAGAAAAATATAAATGTGACTTTTTTTCAATCATTTACATTCAATTGTCATTATACTATAACACACAAGAACGGCCTTTTTCTACTCTTCCTTAAGTGTAAACATTATTTACGTAAACCTCATACTTTTCGAGTTATTTGATAAAACGTGATTTATAGAAGAAAAAAAATTTCAAATTTTTAATTGCACGAAAATTCGTCTAAATAGGTTCTACGGCATGAGAAACACGAAGCTGGACTCCATTTTATGATTACTATAATATTAACCCGTAAAGAGTAGTAATTATACTATTACTATTTCTTAGAAAAATATAAATGTGACTTTTTTTCAATTATTTACATTCAATTGTCATTATACTATAGCACACAAGAACGGCCCTTTTCTAGTCTTCCTTAAGTGTAAACATTATTTACGTAAACCTCATACTTTTCGAGTTATTTGATAAAACGTGATTTATAGAAGAAAAAAATTTTCAAATTTTTAATTGCACGAAAATTCGTCTAAATAGGTTTTACGGCATGAGAAACACGAATCTGGATTCCATTTTATGATTACTATAATATTAATCCGTAAAGAGTAGTAGTTATTATACTATTACTATTTCTTAGAAAAATATAAATGTGACATTTTTTCAATTATTTACATTCAATTGTCATTATACTATAGCTCACAATATCGGCCCTTTTTTACTCTTCCTTATGTATAAATATTATTTACGTAAACCTAATACTTTTCGAGTTATTTGATAAAACGTGATTTATAGAAAAACTCCAAGGGGGGGACCCATGAAAATTTCTTGACACTTTTTCAATTTTTTAATTTCAAGAAAATTCGTCTAATTAGGTTCTACGGCATGGGAAACACGAATCTGGACTCCATTTTATGATTACTATAATATTAACCCGTAAAGAGTAGTAATTATACTATTACTATTTCTTAGAAAAATATAAATGACTTTTTTTCAATTTTTTACATTCAATTGTCATTATACTATAGCACACAAGAACGGCCCTTTTCTACTCTTCCTTAAGTGTAAACATTATTTACGTAAACCTCATACTTTTCGAGTTATTTGATAAAACGTGATTTATAGAAGAAAAAAAATTTCAAATTTCGTCTAAATAGGTTCTACGGCATGAGAAACACGAAGCTGGACTCCATTTTATGATTACTATAATATTAACCCGTAAAGAGTAGTAATTATACTATTACTATTTCTTAGAAAAATATAAATGTGACTTTTTTTCAATCATTTACATTCAATTGTCATTATACTATAACACACAAGAACGGCCTTTTTCTACTCTTCCTTAAGTGTAAACATTATTTACGTAAACCTCATACTTTTCGAGTTATTTGATAAAACGTGATTTATAGAAGAAAAAAAATTTCAAATTTTTAATTGCACGAAAATTCGTCTAAATAGGTTCTACGGCATGAGAAACACGAAGCTGGACTCCATTTTATGATTACTATAATATTAACCCGTAAAGAGTAGTAATTATACTATTACTATTTCTTAGAAAAATATAAATGTGACTTTTTTTCAATCATTTACATTCAATTGTCATTATACTATAACACACAAGAACGGCCTTTTTCTACTCTTCCTTAAGTGTAAACATTATTTACGTAAACCTCATACTTTTCGAGTTATTTGATAAAACGTGATTTATAGAAGAAAAAAAATTTCAAATTTTTAATTGCACGAAAATTCGTCTAAATAGGTTCTACGGCATGAGAAACACGAAGCTGGACTCCATTTTATGATTACTATAATATTAACCCGTAAAGAGTAGTAATTATACTATTACTATTTCTTAGAAAAATATAAATGTGACTTTTTTTCAATTATTTACATTCAATTGTCATTATACTATAGCACACAAGAACGGCCCTTTTCTAGTCTTCCTTAAGTGTAAACATTATTTACGTAAACCTCATACTTTTCGAGTTATTTGATAAAACGTGATTTATAGAAGAAAAAAAATTTCAAATTTTTAATTGCACGAAAATTCGTCTAAATAGGTTTTACGGCATGAGAAACACGAATCTGGATTCCATTTTATGATTACTATAATATTAATCCGTAAAGAGTAGTAGTTATTATACTATTACTATTTCTTAGAAAAATATAAATGTGACATTTTTTCAATTATTTACATTCAATTGTCATTATACTATAGCTCACAATATCGGCCCTTTTTTACTCTTCCTTATGTATAAATATTATTTACGTAAACCTCATACTTTTCGAGTTATTTGATAAAACGTGATTTATAGAAAAACTCCTGGGGGGGACCCATGAAAATTTCTTGACACTTTTTCAATTTTCTAATTTCAAGAAAATTCGTCTAATTAGGTTCTACGGCATGGGAAACACGAATCTGGACTCCATTTTATGATTACTATAATATTAACCCGTAAAGAGTAGTAATTATACTATTACTATTTCTTAGAAAAATATAAATGACTTTTTTTCAATTTTTTACATTCAATTGTCATTATACTATAGCACACAAGAACGGCCCTTTTCTACTCTTCCTTAAGTGTAAACATTATTTACGTAAACCTCATACTTTTCGAGTTATTTGATAAAACGTGATTTATAGAAGAAAAAAATTTTCAAATTTTTAATTGCACGAAAATTCGTCTAAATAGGTTCTACGGCATGAGAAACACGAAGCTGGACTCCATTTTATGATTACTATAATATTAACCCGTAAAGAGTAGTAATTATACTATTACTATTTCTTAGAAAAATATAAATGTGACTTTTTTTTCAATTATTTACATTCAATTGTCATTATACTATAGCACACAAGAACGGCCCTTTTATACTCTTCCTTAAGTGCAAACATTATTTACGTAAACCTCATACTTTTCGAGTTATTTGATAAAACGTGATTTATAGAAGAAAAAAAATTTTCAAATTTTTAATTGCATGAAAATTCGTCTAAATAGCTTCTACGGCATGAGAAACACGAATCTAGACTCCATTTTATGATTACTATAATATTAACCCGTAAAGAGTAGTAATTATATACTATTACTATTTCTTAGAAAAATATAAATAACTTTTTTTCAATTTTTTATATTCAATTGTCATTATACTATAGCACACAAGAACGGCCCTTTTCTACTCTTCCTTAAGTGTAAACATTATTTACGTAAACCTCATACTTTTCGAGTTATTTGATAAAACGTGATTTATAGAAGAAAAAAAATTTCAAATTTTTAATTGCACGAAAATTCGTCTAAATAGGTTCTACGGCATGAGAAACACGAATCTGGACTCCATTTTATGATTACTATAATATTAACCCGTAAAGAGTAGTAATTATACTATTACTATTTCTTAGAAAAATATAAATGACTTTTTTTCAATTATTTACATTCAATTGTCATTATACTATAGCACACAAGAACGGCCCTTTTCTAGTCTTCCTTAATTGTAAACATTATTTACGTAAACCTCATACTTTTCGAGTTATTTGATAAAACGTGATTTATAGAAGAAAAAAATTTTCAAATTTTTAATTGCACGAAAATTCGTCTAAATAGGTTCTACGGCATGAGAAACACGAATCTGGACTCCATTTTATGATTACTATAATATTAACCCGTAAAGAGTAGTAATTATACTATTACTATTTCTTAGAAAAATATAAATGACTTTTTTTCAATTTTTTACATTCAATTGTCATTATACTATAGCACACAAGAACGGCCCTTTTCTACTCTTCCTTAAGTGTAAACATTATTTACGTAAACCTCATACTTTTCAAGTTATTTGATAAAACGTGATTTATAGAAGAAAAAAATTTTCAAATTTTTAATTGCACGAAAATTCGTCTAAATAGGTTCTACGGCATGAGAAACACGAATCTGGACTCCATTTTATGATTACTATAATATTAACCCGTAAAGAGTAGTAATTATACTATTACTATTTCTTAGAAAAATATAAATGACTTTTTTTCAAATTTTTACATTCAATTGTCATTATACTATAGCACACAAGAACGGCCCTTTTCTACTCTTCCTTAAGTGTAAACATTATTTACGTAAACCTCATACTTTTCGAGTTATTTGATAAAACGTGATTTATAGAAGAAAAAAAATTTCAAATTTTTAATTGCACGAAAATTCGTCTAAATAGGT
This sequence comes from Cancer borealis, assembly GCA_036785275.1. NCBI lineage: Eukaryota > Metazoa > Arthropoda > Malacostraca > Decapoda > Cancridae > Cancer > Cancer borealis. The sequence goes on along the minus strand of JAXIVD010000128.1, from coordinate 55,508 downwards.
TCTACGGCATGAGAAACACGAATCTGGACTCCATTTTATGATTACTATAATATTAACCCGTAAAGAGTAGTAATTATACTATTATTATTTCTTAGAAAAATATAAATGTGACTTTTTTTCAATCATTTACATTCAATTGTCATTATACTATAACACACAAGAACGGCCTTTTTCTACTCTTCCTTAAGTGTAAACATTATTTACGTAAACCTCATACTTTTCGAGTTATTTGATAAAACGTGATTTATAGAAGAAAAAAAATTTCAAATTTTTAATTGCACGAAAATTCGTCTAAATAGGTTCTACGGCATGAGAAACACGAAGCTGGACTCCATTTTATGATTACTATAATATTAACCCATAAAGAGTAGTAATTATACTATTACTATTTCTTAGAAAAATATAAATGTGACTTTTTTTCAATTATTTACATTCAATTGTCATTATACTATAGCACACAAGAACGGCCCTTTTCTAGTCTTCCTTAAGTGTAAACATTATTTACGTAAACCTCATACTTTTCGAGTTATTTGATAAAACGTGATTTATAGAAGAAAAAAATTTTCAAATTTTTAATTGCACGAAAATTCGTCTAAATAGGTTTTACGGCATGAGAAACACGAATCTGGATTCCATTTTATGATTACTATAATATTAATCCGTAAAGAGTAGTAGTTATTATACTATTACTATTTCTTAGAAAAATATAAATGTGACATTTTTTCAATTATTTACATTCAATTGTCATTATACTATAGCTCACAATATCGGCCCTTTTTTACTCTTCCTTATGTATAAATATTATTTACGTAAACCTCATACTTTTCGAGTTATTTGATAAAACGTGATTTATAGAAAAACTCCCATGAAAATTTCTTGACACTTTTTCAATTTTTTAATTTCAAGAAAATTCGTCTAATTAGGTTCTACGGCATGGGAAACACGAATCTGGACTCCATTTTATGATTACTATAATATTAACCCGTAAAGAGTAGTAATTATACTATTACTATTTCTTAGAAAAATATAAATGTGACTTTTTTTCAATTATTTACATTCAATTGTCATTATACTATAGCACAAAAGAACGGCCTTTTTCTACTCTTCCTTAAGTGTAAACATTATTTACGTAAACCTCATACTTTTCGAGTTATTTGATAAAACGTGATTTATAGAAGAAAAAAAAATTCAATTTTTTAATTGCATGAAAATTCGTCTAAATAGGTTATACGGCATGAGAAACAAGAATCTGGACTCCATTTTATGATTACTATAATATTAACCCGTAAAGAGTAGTAATTATACTATTACTATTTCTTAGAAAAATATAAATGTGACTCTTTTTCAATTATTTACATTCAATTGTCATTATACTATAGCACACAAGAACGGCTCTTTTCTACTCTTCCTTAAGTGTAAACATTATTTACGTAAACCTCATACTTTTCGAGTTATTTGATAAAACGTGATTTATAGAAAAAAATATTTTAATTGCACGAAAATTCGTCTAAATACGTTCTACGGCATGAGAAACACGAATCTGGACTCCATTTTATGATTACTATAATATTAACCCGTAAATAGTAGTAGTTATTATACTATTACTATTTCTTAGAAAAATATAAATGTGACATATTTTCAATTATTTACATTCAATTGTCATTATACTATAGCTCACAAGAACGGCCCTTATTTTACTCTTCCTTATGTATAAATATTATTTACGTAAACCTCATACTTTTCGATTTATTTGATAAAACGTGATTTATAGAAAAACTCCAAGGGGGGGACCCATGAAAATTTCTTGACACTTTTTCAATTTTTTAATTTCACGAAAATTCGTCTAATTAGGTTCTACGGCATGAGAAACACGAATCTGGACTCCATTTTATGATTACTATAATATTAAGCCGTAAAGAGTAGTAATTATACTATTACTTATTTCTTAGAAAAATATAAATGTGACTTTTTTTTTCAATTATTTACATTCAATTGTCATTATACTATAGCACACAAGAACGGCCCTTTTCTACTCTTCCTTAAGTGTAAATATTATTTACGTAAACCTCATACTTTTCGAGTTATTTGATAAAACGTGATTTATAGAAGAAAAAAAATTTCAAATTTTTAATTGCACGAAAATTCGTCTAAATAGGTTCTACGGCATGAGAAACACGAATCTGGACTCCATTTTATGATTACTATAATATTAACCCGTAAAGAGTAGTAATTATACTATTATTATTTCTTAGAAAAATATAAATGTGACTTTTTTTCAATCATTTACATTCAATTGTCATTATACTATAACACACAAGAACGGCCTTTTTCTACTCTTCCTTAAGTGTAAACATTATTTACGTAAACCTCATACTTTTCGAGTTATTTGATAAAACGTGATTTATAGAAGAAAAAAAATTTCAAATTTTTAATTGCACGAAAATTCGTCTAAATAGGTTCTACGGCATGAGAAACACGAAGCTGGACTCCATTTTATGATTACTATAATATTAACCCATAAAGAGTAGTAATTATACTATTACTATTTCTTAGAAAAATATAAATGTGACTTTTTTTCAATTATTTACATTCAATTGTCATTATACTATAGCACACAAGAACGGCCCTTTTCTAGTCTTCCTTAAGTGTAAACATTATTTACGTAAACCTCATACTTTTCGAGTTATTTGATAAAACGTGATTTATAGAAGAAAAAAAATTTCAAATTTTTAATTGCACGAAAATTCGTCTAAATAGGTTTTACGGCATGAGAAACACGAATCTGGATTCCATTTTATGATTACTATAATATTAATCCGTAAAGAGTAGTAGTTATTATACTATTACTATTTCTTAGAAAAATATAAATGTGACATTTTTTCAATTATTTACATTCAATTGTCATTATACTATAGCTCACAATATCGGCCCTTTTTTACTCTTCCTTATGTATAAATATTATTTACGTAAACCTCATACTTTTCGAGTTATTTGATAAAACGTGATTTATAGAAAAACTCCAATGAAAAACCCATGAAAATTTCTTGACACTTTTTCAATTTTTTTATTTCGAGAAAATTCGTCTAATTAGGTTCTACGGCATGGGAAACACGAATCTGGACTCCATTTTATGAGTACTATAATATTAACCCGTAAAGAGTAGTAATTATACTATTACTATTTCTTAAAAAAATATAAATGTCACTTTTTTTCAATTATTTACATTCAATTGTCATTATACTATAGCACACAAGAACGGCCCTTTTCTACTCTTCCTTAAGTGTAAACATTATTTACGTAAACCTCATACTTTTCGAGTTATTTGATAAAACGTGATTTATAGAAGAAAAAAAATTTCAATTTTTTAATCGCATGAAAATTCGTCTAAATAGGTTCTACGGCATGAGAAACAAGAATCTGGACTCCATTTTATGATTACTATAATATTAACCCGTAAATAGTAGTAATTATACTATTACTATTTCTTAGAAAAATATAAATGTGACTTTTTTTCAATTATTTACATTCAATTGTCATTATACTATAGCACACAAGAACGGCCCTTTTCTACTCTTCCTTAAGTGTAAACATTATTTACGTAAACCTCATACTTTTCGAGTTATTTCATAAAACGTGATTTATAGAAGAAAAAAAAATTTCAAATTTTTAATTGCATGAAAATTCGTCTAAATAGCTTCTACGGCATGGGAAACACGAATCTAGACTCCATTTTATGATTACTATAATATTAACCCGTAAAGAGTAGTAATTATACTATTACTATTTCTTAGAAAAATATAAATGACTTTTTTTCAAATTTTTACATTCAATTGTCATTATACTATAGCACACAAGAACGGCCCTTTTCTACTCTTCCTTAAGTGTAAACATTATTTACGTAAACCTCATACTTTTCGAGTTATTTGATAAAACGTGATTTATAGAAGAAAAAAATTTTCAAATTTTTAATTGCACGAAAATTCGTCTAAATAGGTTTTACGGCATGAGAAACAAGAATCTGGATTCCATTTTATGATTACTATAATATTAATCCGTAAAGAGTAGTAGTTATTATACTATTACTATTTCTTAGAAAAATATAAATGTGACATTTTTTCAATTATTTACATTCAATTGTCATTATACTATAGCTCACAATATCGGCCCTTTTTTACTCTTCCTTATGTATAAATATTATTTACGTAAACCTCATACTTTTCGAGTTATTTGATAAAACGTGATTTATAGAAAAACTCCAAGGGGGGGACCCATGAAAATTTCTTGACACTTTTTCAATTTTTTAATTTCAAGAAAATTCGTCTAATTAGGTTCTACGGCATGGGAAACACGAATCTGGACTCCATTTTATGATTACTATAATATTAACCCGTAAAGAGTAGTAATTATACTATTACTATTTCTTAGAAAAATATAAATGACTTTTTTTCAATTATTTACATTCAATTGTCATTATACTATAGCACACAAGAACGGCCTTTTTCTACTCTTCCTTAAGTGTAAACATTATTTACGTAAACCTCATACTTTTCGAGTTATTTGATAAAACGTGATTTATAGAAGAAAAAAAATTTCAATTTTTTAATTGCATGAAAATTCGTCTAAATAGGTTATACGGCATGAGAAACAAGAATCTGGACTCCATTTTATGATTACTATAATATTAACCCGTAAAGAGTAGTAATTATACTATTACTATTTCTTAGAAAAATATAAATGTGACTCTTTTTCAATTATTTACATTCAATTGTCATTATACTATAGCACACAAGAACGGCCCTTTTCTACTCTTCCTTAAGTGTAAACATTATTTACGTAAACCTCATACTTTTCGAGTTATTTCATAAAACGTGATTTATAGAAGAAAAAAAAATTTCAAATTTTTAATTGCATGAAAATTCGTCTAAATAGCTTCTACGGCATGGGAAACACGAATCTAGACTCCATTTTATGATTACTATAATATTAACCCGTAAAGAGTAGTAATTATACTATTACTATTTCTTAGAAAAATATAAATGACTTTTTTTCAAATTTTTACATTCAATTGTCATTATACTATAGCACACAAGAACGGCCCTTTTCTACTCTTCCTTAAGTGTAAACATTATTTACGTAAACCTCATACTTTTCGAGTTATTTGATAAAACGTGATTTATAGAAGAAAAAAATTTTCAAATTTTTAATTGCACGAAAATTCGTCTAAATAGGTTTTACGGCATGAGAAACAAGAATCTGGATTCCATTTTATGATTACTATAATATTAATCCGTAAAGAGTAGTAGTTATTATACTATTACTATTTCTTAGAAAAATATAAATGTGACATTTTTTCAATTATTTACATTCAATTGTCATTATACTATAGCTCACAATATCGGCCCTTTTTTACTCTTCCTTATGTATAAATATTATTTACGTAAACCTCATACTTTTCGAGTTATTTGATAAAACGTGATTTATAGAAAAATTTCTTGACACTTTTTCAATTTTTTAATTTCAAGAAAATTCGTCTAATTAGGTTCTACGGCATGGGAAACACGAATCTGGACTCCATTTTATGATTACTATAATATTAATCCGTAAAGAGTAGTAATTATACTATTACTATTTCTTAGAAAAATATAAATGACTTTTTTTCAATTTTTTACATTCAATTGTCATTATACTATAGCACACAAGAACGGCCCTTTTCTACTCTTCCTTAAGTGTAAACATTATTTACGTAAACCTCATACTTTTCGAGTTATTTGATAAAACGTGATTTATAGAAGAAAAAAAATTTCAAATTTTTAATTGCACGAAAATTCGTCTAAATAGGTTCTACGGCATGAGAAACACGAAGCTGGACTCCATTTTATGATTACTATAATATTAACCCGTAAAGAGTAGTAATTATACTATTACTATTTCTTAGAAAAATATAAATGTGACTTTTTTTCAATTATTTACATTCAATTGTCATTATACTATAGCACACAAGAACGGCCCTTTTCTAGTCTTCCTTAAGTGTAAACATTATTTACGTAAACCTCATACTTTTCGAGTTATTTGATAAAACGTGATTTATAGAAGAAAAAAAATTTCAAATTTTTAATTGCACGAAAATTCGTCTAAATAGGTTTTACGGCATGAGAAACACGAATCTGGATTCCATTTTATGATTACTATAATATTAATCCGTAAAGAGTAGTAGTTATTATACTATTACTATTTCTTAGAAAAATATAAATGTGACATTTTTTCAATTATTTACATTCAATTGTCATTATACTATAGCTCACAATATCGGCCCTTTTTTACTCTTCCTTATGTATAAATATTATTTACGTAAACCTCATACTTTTCGAGTTATTTGATAAAACGTGATTTATAGAAAAATTTCTTGACACTTTTTCAATTTTTTAATTTCAAGAAAATTCGTCTAATTAGGTTCTACGGCATGGGAAACACGAATCTGGACTCCATTTTATGATTACTATAATATTAATCCGTAAAGAGTAGTAATTATACTATTACTATTTCTTAGAAAAATATAAATGACTTTTTTTCAATTTTTTACATTCAATTGTCATTATACTATAGCACACAAGAACGGCCCTTTTCTACTCTTCCTTAAGTGTAAACATTATTTACGTAAACCTCATACTTTTCGAGTTATTTGATAAAACGTGATTTATAGAAGAAAAAAAATTTCAAATTTTTAATTGCACGAAAATTCGTCTAAATAGGTTCTACGGCATGAGAAACACGAAGCTGGACTCCATTTTATGATTACTATAATATTAACCCGTAAAGAGTAGTAATTATACTATTACTATTTCTTAGAAAAATATAAATGTGACTTTTTTTCAATTATTTACATTCAATTGTCATTATACTATAGCACACAAGAACGGCCCTTTTCTACTCTTCCTTAAGTGTAAACATTATTTACGTAAACCTCATACTTTTCGAGTTATTTGATAAAACGTGATTTATAGAAGAAAAAAATTTTCAAATTTTTAATTGCACGAAAATTCGTCTAAATAGGTTTTACGGCATGAGAAACACGAATCTGGATTCCATTTTATGATTACTATAATATTAATCCGTAAAGAGTAGTAGTTATTATACTATTACTATTTCTTAGAAAAATATAAATGTGACATTTTTTCAATTATTTACATTCAATTGTCATTATACTATAGCTCACAATATCGGCCCTTTTTTACTCTTCCTTATGTATAAATATTATTTACGTAAACCTCATACTTTTCGAGTTATTTGATAAAACGTGATTTATAGAAAAACTCCAAGGGAGTTTCAATTTTTTTATTTCAAGAAAATTCGTCTAATTAGGTTCTACGGCATGGGAAACACGAATCTGGACTCCATTTTATGATTACTATAATATTAACCCGTAAAGAGTAGTAATTATACTATTACTATTTCTTAGAAAAATATAAATGACTTTTTTTCAATTTTTTACATTCAATTGTCATTATACTATAGCACACAAGAACGGCCCTTTTCTACTCTTCCTTAAGTGTAAACATTATTTACGTAAACCTCATACTTTTCGAGTTATTTGATAAAACGTGATTTATAGAAGAAAAAAAATTTCAAATTTTTAATTGCACGAAAATTCGTCTAAATAGGTTCTACGGCATGAGAAACACGAAGCTGGACTCCATTTTATGATTACTATAATATTAACCCGTAAAGAGTAGTAATTATACTATTACTATTTCTTAGAAAAATATAAATGTGACTTTTTTTTCAATTATTTACATTCAATTGTCATTATACTATAGCACACAAGAACGGCCCTTTTATACTCTTCCTTAAGTGCAAACATTATTTACGTAAACCTCATACTTTTCGAGTTATTTGATAAAACGTGATTTATAGAAGAAAAAAAAATTTCAAATTTTTAATTGCATGAAAATTCGTCTAAATAGCTTCTACGGCATGAGAAACACGAATCTAGACTCCATTTTATGATTACTATAATATTAACCCGTAAAGAGTAGTAATTATACTATTACTATTTCTTAGAAAAATATAAATAACTTTTTTTCAATTTTTTACATTCAATTGTCATTATACTATAGCACACAAGAACGGCCCTTTTCTACTCTTCCTTAAGTGTAAACATTATTTACGTAAACCTCATACTTTTCGAGTTATTTGATAAAACGTGATTTATAGAAGAAAAAAAATTTCAAATTTTTAATTGCACGAAAATTCGTCTAAATAGGTTCTACGGCATGAGAAACACGAATCTGGACTCCATTTTATGATTACTATAATATTAACCCGTAAAGAGTAGTAATTATACTATTACTATTTCTTAGAAAAATATAAATGACTTTTTTTCAATTATTTACATTCAATTGTCATTATACTATAGCACACAAGAACGGCCCTTTTCTAATCTTCCTTAATTGTAAACATTATTTACGTAAACCTCATACTTTTCGAGTTATTTGATAAAACGTGATTTATAGAAGAAAAAAATTTTCAAATTTTTAATTGCACGAAAATTCGTCTAAATAGGTTCTACGGCATGAGAAACACGAATCTGGACTCCATTTTATGATTACTATAATATTAACCCGTAAAGAGTAGTAATTATACTATTACTATTTCTTAGAAAAATATAAATGACTTTTTTTCAATTTTTTACATTCAATTGTCATTATACTATAGCACACAAGAACGGCCCTTTTCTACTCTTCCTTAAGTGTAAACATTATTTACGTAAACCTCATACTTTTCGAGTTATTTGATAAAACGTGATTTATAGAAGAAAAAAAATTTCAAATTTTTAATTGCACGAAAATTCGTCTAAATAGGTTCTACGGCATGAGAAACACGAATCTGGACTCCATTTTATGATTACTATAATATTAACCCGTAAAGAGTAGTAATTATACTATTATTATTTCTTAGAAAAATATAAATGTGACTTTTTTTCAATCATTTACATTCAATTGTCATTATACTATAACACACAAGAACGGCCTTTTTCTACTCTTCCTTAAGTGTAAACATTATTTACGTAAACCTCATACTTTTCGAGTTATTTGATAAAACATGATTTATAGAAGAAAAAAAATTTCAAATTTTTAATTGCACGAAAATTCGTCTAAATAGGTTCTACGGCATGAGAAACACGAATCTGGACTCCATTTTATGATTACTATAATATTAACCCGTAAAGAGTAGTAATTATACTATTATTATTTCTTAGAAAAATATAAATGTGACTTTTTTTCAATCATTTACATTCAATTGTCATTATACTATAACACACAAGAACGGCCTTTTTCTACTCTTCCTTAAGTGTAAACATTATTTACGTAAACCTCATACTTTTCGAGTTATTTGATAAAACATGATTTATAGAAGAAAAAAAATTTCAAATTTTTAATTGCACGAAAATTCGTCTAAATAGGTTCTACGGCATGAGAAACACGAAGCTGGACTCCATTTTATGATTACTATAATATTAACCCATAAAGAGTAGTAATTATACTATTACTATTTCTTAGAAAAATATAAATGTGACTTTTTTTCAATTATTTACATTCAATTGTCATTATACTATAGCACACAAGAACGGCCCTTTTCTAGTCTTCCTTAAGTGTAAACATTATTTACGTAAACCTCATACTTTTCGAGTTATTTGATAAAATGTGATTTATAGAAGAAAAAAATTTTCAAATTTTTAATTGCACGAAAATTCGTCTAAATAGGTTTTACGGCATGAGAAACACGAATCTGGATTCCATTTTATGATTACTATAATATTAATCCGTAAAGAGTAGTAGTTATTATACTATTACTATTTCTTAGAAAAATATAAATGTGACATTTTTTCAATTATTTACATTCAATTGTCATTATACTATAGCTCACAATATCGGCCCTTTTTTACTCTTCCTTATGTATAAATATTATTTACGTAAACCTCATACTTTTCGAATTATTTGATAAAACGTGATTTATAGAAAAACTCCAAGGGGGGGACCCATGAAAATTTCTTGACACTTTTTCAATTTTTTAATTTCAAGAAAATTCGTCTAATTAGGTTCTACGGCATGGGAAACACGAATCTGGACTCCATTTTATGATTACTATAATATTAACCCGTAAAGAGTAGTAATTATACTATTACTATTTCTTAGAAAAATATAAATGACTTTTTTTCAATTATTTACATTCAATTGTCATTATACTATAGCACACAAGAACGGCCTTTTTCTACTCTTCCTTAAGTGTAAACATTATTTACGTAAACCTCATACTTTTCGAGTTATTTGATAAAACGTGATTTATAGAAGAAAAAAATTTTCAATTTTTTAATTGCATGAAAATTCGTCTAAATAGGTTATACGGCATGAGAAACAAGAATCTGGACTCCATTTTATGATTACTATAATATTAACCCGTAAAGAGTAGTAATTATACTATTACTATTTCTTAGAAAAATATAAATGTGACTCTTTTTCAATTATTTACATTCAATTGTCATTATACTATAGCACACAAGAACGGCCCTTTTCTACTCTTCCTTAAGTGTAAACATTATTTACGTAAACCTCATACTTTTCGAGTTATTTGATAAAACGTGATTTATAGAAAAAAATATTTTAATTGCACGAAAATTCGTCTAAATACGTTCTACGGCATGAGAAACACGAATCTGGACTCCATTTTATGATTACTATAATATTAACCCGTAAATAGTAGTAGTTATTATACTATTACTATTTCTTAGAAAAATATAAATGTGACATATTTTCAATTATTTACATTCAATTGTCATTATACTATAGCTCACAAGAACGGCCCTTATTTTACTCTTCCTTATGTATAAATATTATTTACGTAAACCTCATACTTTTCGATTTATTTGATAAAACGTGATTTATAGAAAAACTCCAAGGGGGGGACCCATGAAAATTTCTTGACACTTTTTCAATTTTTTAATTTCACGAAAATTCGTCTAATTAGGTTCTACGGCATGAGAAACACGAATCTGGACTCCATTTTATGATTACTATAATATTAAGCCGTAAAGAGTAGTAATTATACTATTACTTATTTCTTAGAAAAATATAAATGTGACTTTTTTTTTCAATTATTTACATTCAATTGTCATTATACTATAGCACACAAGAACGGCCCTTTTCTACTCTTCCTTAAGTGTTAATATTATTTACGTAAACCTCATACTTTTCGAGTTATTTGATAAAACGTGATTTATAGAAGAAAAAAAATTTCAAATTTTTAATTGCACGAAAATTCGTCTAAATAGGTTCTACGGCATGAGAAACACGAATCTGGACTCCATTTTATGATTACTATAATATTAACCCGTAAAGAGTAGTAATTATACTATTATTATTTCTTAGAAAAATATAAATGTGACTTTTTTTCAATCATTTACATTCAATTGTCATTATACTATAACACACAAGAACGGCCTTTTTCTACTCTTCCTTAAGTGTAAACATTATTTACGTAAACCTCATACTTTTCGAGTTATTTGATAAAACGTGATTTATAGAAGAAAAAAAATTTCAAATTTTTAATTGCACGAAAATTCGTCTAAATAGGTTCTACGGCATGAGAAACACGAAGCTGGACTCCATTTTATGATTACTATAATATTAACCCATAAAGAGTAGTAATTATACTATTACTATTTCTTAGAAAAATATAAATGTGACTTTTTTTCAATTATTTACATTCAATTGTCATTATACTATAGCACACAAGAACGGCCCTTTTCTAGTCTTCCTTAAGTGTAAACATTATTTACGTAAACCTCATACTTTTCGAGTTATTTGATAAAACGTGATTTATAGAAGAAAAAAAATTTCAAATTTTTAATTGCACGAAAATTCGTCTAAATAGGTTTTACGGCATGAGAAACACGAATCTGGATTCCATTTTATGATTACTATAATATTAATCCGTAAAGAGTAGTAGTTATTATACTATTACTATTTCTTAGAAAAATATAAATGTGACATTTTTTCAATTATTTACATTCAATTGTCATTATACTATAGCTCACAATATCGGCCCTTTTTTACTCTTCCTTATGTATAAATATTATTTACGTAAACCTCATACTTTTCGAGTTATTTGATAAAACGTGATTTATAGAAAAACTCCAATGAAAAACCCATGAAAATTTCTTGACACTTTTTCAATTTTTTTATTTCAAGAAAATTCGTCTAATTAGGTTCTACGGCATGGGAAACACGAATCTGGACTCCATTTTATGAGTACTATAATATTAACCCGTAAAGAGTAGTAATTATACTATTACTATTTCTTAAAAAAATATAAATGTCACTTTTTTTCAATTATTTACATTCAATTGTCATTATACTATAGCACACAAGAACGGCCCTTTTCTACTCTTCCTTAAGTGTAAACATTATTTACGTAAACCTCATACTTTTCGAGTTATTTGATAAAACGTGATTTATAGAAGAAAAAAAATTTCAATTTTTTAATCGCATGAAAATTCGTCTAAATAGGTTCTACGGCATGAGAAACAAGAATCTGGACTCCATTTTATGATTACTATAATATTAACCCGTAAATAGTAGTAATTATACTATTACTATTTCTTAGAAAAATATAAATGTGACTTTTTTTCAATTATTTACATTCAATTGTCATTATACTATAGCACACAAGAACGGCCCTTTTCTACTCTTCCTTAAGTGTAAACATTATTTACGTAAACCTCATACTTTTCGAGTTATTTCATAAAACGTGATTTATAGAAGAAAAAAAAATTTCAAATTTTTAATTGCATGAAAATTCGTCTAAATAGCTTCTACGGCATGGGAAACACGAATCTAGACTCCATTTTATGATTACTATAATATTAACCCGTAAAGAGTAGTAATTATACTATTACTATTTCTTAGAAAAATATAAATGACTTTTTTTCAAATTTTTACATTCAATTGTCATTATACTATAGCACACAAGAACGGCCCTTTTCTACTCTTCCTTAAGTGTAAACATTATTTACGTAAACCTCATACTTTTCGAGTTATTTGATAAAACGTGATTTATAGAAGAAAAAAATTTTCAAATTTTTAATTGCACGAAAATTCGTCTAAATAGGTTTTACGGCATGAGAAACAAGAATCTGGATTCCATTTTATGATTACTATAATATTAATCCGTAAAGAGTAGTAGTTATTATACTATTACTATTTCTTAGAAAAATATAAATGTGACATTTTTTCAATTATTTACATTCAATTGTCATTATACTATAGCTCACAATATCGGCCCTTTTTTACTCTTCCTTATGTATAAATATTATTTACGTAAACCTCATACTTTTCGAGTTATTTGATAAAACGTGATTTATAGAAAAATTTCTTGACACTTTTTCAATTTTTTAATTTCAAGAAAATTCGTCTAATTAGGTTCTACGGCATGGGAAACACGAATCTGGACTCCATTTTATGATTACTATAATATTAATCCGTAAAGAGTAGTAATTATACTATTACTATTTCTTAGAAAAATATAAATGACTTTTTTTCAATTTTTTACATTCAATTGTCATTATACTATAGCACACAAGAACGGCCCTTTTCTACTCTTCCTTAAGTGTAAACATTATTTACGTAAACCTCATACTTTTCGAGTTATTTGATAAAACGTGATTTATAGAAGAAAAAAAATTTCAAATTTTTAATTGCACGAAAATTCGTCTAAATAGGTTCTACGGCATGAGAAACACGAAGCTGGACTCCATTTTATGATTACTATAATATTAACCCGTAAAGAGTAGTAATTATACTATTACTATTTCTTAGAAAAATATAAATGTGACTTTTTTTCAATTATTTACATTCAATTGTCATTATACTATAGCACACAAGAACGGCCCTTTTCTAGTCTTCCTTAAGTGTAAACATTATTTACGTAAACCTCATACTTTTCGAGTTATTTGATAAAACGTGATTTATAGAAGAAAAAAATTTTCAAATTTTTAATTGCACAAAAATTCGTCTAAATAGGTTTTACGGCATGAGAAACACGAATCTGGATTCCATTTTATGATTACTATAATATTAATCCGTAAAGAGTAGTAGTTATTATACTATTACTATTTCTTAGAAAAATATAAATGTGACATTTTTTCAATTATTTACATTCAATTGTCATTATACTATAGCTCACAATATCGGCCCTTTTTTACTCTTCCTTATGTATAAATATTATTTACGTAAACCTCATACTTTTCGAGTTATTTGATAAAACGTGATTTATAGAAAAACTCCAAGGGAGTTTCAATTTTTTTATTTCAAGAAAATTCGTCTAATTAGGTTCTACGGCATGGGAAACACGAATCTGGACTCCATTTTATGATTACTATAATATTAACCCGTAAAGAGTAGTAATTATACTATTACTATTTCTTAGAAAAATATAAATGACTTTTTTTCAATTTTTTACATTCAATTGTCATTATACTATAGCACACAAGAACGGCCCTTTTCTACTCTTCCTTAAGTGTAAACATTATTTACGTAAACCTCATACTTTTCGAGTTATTTGATAAAACGTGATTTATAGAAGAAAAAAAATTTCAAATTTTTAATTGCACGAAAATTCGTCTAAATAGGTTCTACGGCATGAGAAACACGAAGCTGGACTCCATTTTATGATTACTATAATATTAACCCGTAAAGAGTAGTAATTATACTATTACTATTTCTTAGAAAAATATAAATGTGACTTTTTTTTCAATTATTTACATTCAATTGTCATTATACTATAGCACACAAGAACGGCCCTTTTATACTCTTCCTTAAGTGCAAACATTATTTACGTAAACCTCATACTTTTCGAGTTATTTGATAAAACGTGATTTATAGAAGAAAAAAAAATTTCAAATTTTTAATTCCATGAAAATTCGTCTAAATAGCTTCTACGGCATGAGAAACACGAATCTAGACTCCATTTTATGATTACTATAATATTAACCCGTAAAGAGTAGTAATTATACTATTACTATTTCTTAGAAAAATATAAATAACTTTTTTTCAATTTTTTACATTCAATTGTCATTATACTATAGCACACAAGAACGGCCCTTTTCTACTCTTCCTTAAGTGTAAACATTATTTACGTAAACCTCATACTTTTCGAGTTATTTGATAAAACGTGATTTATAGAAGAAAAAAAATTTCAAATTTTTAATTGCACGAAAATTCGTCTAAATAGGTTCTACGGCATGAGAAACACGAATCTGGACTCCATTTTATGATTACTATAATATTAACCCGTAAAGAGTAGTAATTATACTATTACTATTTCTTAGAAAAATATAAATGACTTTTTTTCAATTATTTACATTCAATTGTCATTATACTATAGCACACAAGAACGGCCCTTTTCTAGTCTTCCTTAATTGTAAACATTATTTACGTAAACCTCATACTTTTCGAGTTATTTGATAAAACGTGATTTATAGAAGAAAAAAAATTTTCAAATTTTTAATTGCATGAAAATTCGTCTAAATAGCTTCTACGGCATGAGAAACACGAATCTAGACTCCATTTTATGATTACTATAATATTAACCCGTAAAGAGTAGTAATTATACTATTACTATTTCTTAGAAAAATATAAATAACTTTTTTTCAATTTTTTACATTCAATTGTCATTATACTATAGCACACAAGAACGGCCCTTTTCTACTCTTCCTTAAGTGTAAACATTATTTACGTAAACCTCATACTTTTCGAGTTATTTGATAAAACGTGATTTATAGAAGAAAAAAAATTTCAAATTTTTAATTGCACGAAAATTCGTCTAAATAGGTTCTACGGCATGAGAAACACGAATCTGGACTCCATTTTATGATTACTATAATATTAACCCGTAAAGAGTAGTAATTATACTATTACTATTTCTTAGAAAAATATAAATGACTTTTTTTCAATTATTTACATTCAATTGTCATTATACTATAGCACACAAGAACGGCCCTTTTCTAGTCTTCCTTAATTGTAAACATTATTTACGTAAACCTCATACTTTTCGAGTTATTTGATAAAACGTGATTTATAGAAGAAAAAAATTTTCAAATTTTTAATTGCACGAAAATTCGTCTAAATAGGTTCTACGGCATGAGAAACACGAATCTGGACTCCATTTTATGATTACTATAATATTAACCCGTAAAGAGTAGTAATTATACTATTACTATTTCTTAGAAAAATATAAATGACTTTTTTTCAATTTTTTACATTCAATTGTCATTATACTATAGCACACAAGAACGGCCCTTTTCTACTCTTCCTTAAGTGTAAACATTATTTACGTAAACCTCATACTTTTCGAGTTATTTGATAAAACGTGATTTATAGAAGAAAAAAAATTTCAAATTTTTAATTGCACGAAAATTCGTCTAAATAGGTTCTACGGCATGAGAAACACGAATCTGGACTCCATTTTATGATTACTATAATATTAACCCGTAAAGAGTAGTAATTATACTATTATTATTTCTTAGAAAAATATAAATGTGACTTTTTTTCAATCATTTACATTCAATTGTCATTATACTATAACACACAAGAACGGCCTTTTTCTACTCTTCCTTAAGTGTAAACATTATTTACGTAAACCTCATACTTTTCGAGTTATTTGATAAAACATGATTTATAGAAGAAAAAAAATTTCAAATTTTTAATTGCACGAAAATTCGTCTAAATAGGTTCTACGGCATGAGAAACACGAATCTGGACTCCATTTTATGATTACTATAATATTAACCCGTAAAGAGTAGTAATTATACTATTATTATTTCTTAGAAAAATATAAATGTGACTTTTTTTCAATCATTTACATTCAATTGTCATTATACTATAACACACAAGAACGGCCTTTTTCTACTCTTCCTTAAGTGTAAACATTATTTACGTAAACCTCATACTTTTCGAGTTATTTGATAAAACATGATTTATAGAAGAAAAAAAATTTCAAATTTTTAATTGCACGAAAATTCGTCTAAATAGGTTCTACGGCATGAGAAACACGAAGCTGGACTCCATTTTATGATTACTATAATATTAACCCATAAAGAGTAGTAATTATACTATTACTATTTCTTAGAAAAATATAAATGTGACTTTTTTTCAATTATTTACATTCAATTGTCATTATACTATAGCACACAAGAACGGCCCTTTTCTAGTCTTCCTTAAGTGTAAACATTATTTACGTAAACCTCATACTTTTCGAGTTATTTGATAAAACGTGATTTATAGAAGAAAAAAAATTTCAAATTTTTAATTGCACGAAAATTCGTCTAAATAGGTTTTACGGCATGAGAAACACGAATCTGGATTCCATTTTATGATTACTATAATATTAATCCGTAAAGAGTAGTAGTTATTATACTATTACTATTTCTTAGAAAAATATAAATGTGACATTTTTTCAATTATTTACATTCAATTGTCATTATACTATAGCTCACAATATCGGCCCTTTTTTACTCTTCCTTATGTATAAATATTATTTACGTAAACCTCATACTTTTCGAGTTATTTGATAAAACGTGATTTATAGAAAAACTCCAATGAAAAACCCATGAAAATTTCTTGACACTTTTTCAATTTTTTTATTTCAAGAAAATTCGTCTAATTAGGTTCTACGGCATGGGAAACACGAATCTGGACTCCATTTTATGAGTACTATAATATTAACCCGTAAAGAGTAGTAATTATACTATTACTATTTCTTAAAAAAATATAAATGTCACTTTTTTTCAATTATTTACATTCAATTGTCATTATACTATAGCACACAAGAACGGCCCTTTTCTACTCTTCCTTAAGTGTAAACATTATTTACGTAAACCTCATACTTTTCGAGTTATTTGATAAAACGTGATTTATAGAAGAAAAAAAATTTCAATTTTTTAATCGCATGAAAATTCGTCTAAATAGGTTCTACGGCATGAGAAACAAGAATCTGGACTCCATTTTATGATTACTATAATATTAACCCGTAAATAGTAGTAATTATACTATTACTATTTCTTAGAAAAATATAAATGTGACTTTTTTTCAATTATTTACATTCAATTGTCATTATACTATAGCACACAAGAACGGCCCTTTTCTACTCTTCCTTAAGTGTAAACATTATTTACGTAAACCTCATACTTTTCGAGTTATTTCATAAAACGTGATTTATAGAAGAAAAAAAAATTTCAAATTTTTAATTGCATGAAAATTCGTCTAAATAGCTTCTACGGCATGGGAAACACGAATCTAGACTCCATTTTATGATTACTATAATATTAACCCGTAAAGAGTAGTAATTATACTATTACTATTTCTTAGAAAAATATAAATGACTTTTTTTCAAATTTTTACATTCAATTGTCATTATACTATAGCACACAAGAACGGCCCTTTTCTACTCTTCCTTAAGTGTAAACATTATTTACGTAAACCTCATACTTTTCGAGTTATTTGATAAAACGTGATTTATAGAAGAAAAAAATTTTCAAATTTTTAATTGCACGAAAATTCGTCTAAATAGGTTTTACGGCATGAGAAACAAGAATCTGGATTCCATTTTATGATTACTATAATATTAATCCGTAAAGAGTAGTAGTTATTATACTATTACTATTTCTTAGAAAAATATAAATGTGACATTTTTTCAATTATTTACATTCAATTGTCATTATACTATAGCTCACAATATCGGCCCTTTTTTACTCTTCCTTATGTATAAATATTATTTACGTAAACCTCATACTTTTCGAGTTATTTGATAAAACGTGATTTATAGAAAAACTCCAAGGGGGGGACCCATGAAAATTTCTTGACACTTTTTCAATTTTTTAATTTCAAGAAAATTCGTCTAATTAGGTTCTACGGCATGGGAAACACGAATCTGGACTCCATTTTATGATTACTATAATATTAACCCGTAAAGAGTAGTAATTATACTATTACTATTTCTTAGAAAAATATAAATGTGACTTTTTTTCAATTATTTACATTCAATTGTCATTATACTATAGCACACAAGAACGGCCTTTTTCTACTCTTCCTTAAGTGTAAACATTATTTACGTAAACCTCATACTTTTCGAGTTATTTGATAAAACGTGATTTATAGAAGAAAAAAAATTTCAATTTTTTAATTGCATGAAAATTCGTCTAAATAGGTTATACGGCATGAGAAACAAGAATCTGGACTCCATTTTATGATTACTATAATATTAACCCGTAAAGAGTAGTAATTATACTATTACTATTTCTTAGAAAAATATAAATGTGACTCTTTTTCAATTATTTACATTCAATTGTCATTATACTATAGCACACAAGAACGGCCCTTTTCTACTCTTCCTTAAGTGTAAACATTATTTACGTAAACCTCATACTTTTCGAGTTATTTGATAAAACGTGATTTATAGAAAAAAATATTTTAATTGCACGAAAATTCGTCTAAATACGTTCTACGGCATGAGAAACACGAATCTGGACTCCATTTTATGATTACTATAATATTAACCCGTAAATAGTAGTAGTTATTATACTATTACTATTTCTTAGAAAAATATAAATGTGACATATTTTCAATTATTTACATTCAATTGTCATTATACTATAGCTCACAAGAACGGCCCTTATTTTACTCTTCCTTATGTATAAATATTATTTACGTAAACCTCATACTTTTCGATTTATTTGATAAAACGTGATTTATAGAAAAACTCCAAGGGGGGGACCCATGAAAATTTCTTGACACTTTTTCAATTTTTTAATTTCACGAAAATTCGTCTAATTAGGTTCTACGGCATGAGAAACACGAATCTGGACTCCATTTTATGATTACTATAATATTAAGCCGTAAAGAGTAGTAATTATACTATTACTTATTTCTTAGAAAAATATAAATGTGACTTTTTTTTTCAATTATTTACATTCAATTGTCATTATACTATAGCACACAAGAACGGCCCTTTTCTACTCTTCCTTAAGTGTAAACATTATTTACGTAAACCTCATACTTTTCGAGTTATTTGATAAAACGTGGTTTATAGAAGAAAAAAAAATTCATTTTTTTAATTGCACGAAAATTCGTCTAAATAGGTTCTACGGCATGAGAAACACGAATCTGGACTCCATTTTATGATTACTATAATATTAACCCGTAAAGAGTAGTAATTATACTATTACTATTTCTTAGAAAAATATAAATGACTTTTTTTCAATTTTTTACATTCAATTGTCATTATACTATAGCACACAAGAACGGCCCTTTTCTACTCTTCCTTAAGTGTAAACATTATTTACGTAAACCTCATACTTTTCGAGTTATTTGATAAAACGTGATTTATAGAAGAAAAAAAATTTCAAATTTTTAATTGCACGAAAATTCGTCTAAATAGGTTCTACGGCATGAGAAACACGAATCTGGACTCCATTTTATGATTACTATAATATTAACCCGTAAAGAGTAGTAATTATACTATTATTATTTCTTAGAAAAATATAAATGTGACTTTTTTTCAATCATTTACATTCAATTGTCATTATACTATAACACACAAGAACGGCCTTTTTCTACTCTTCCTTAAGTGTAAACATTATTTACGTAAACCTCATACTTTTCGAGTTATTTGATAAAACGTGATTTATAGAAGAAAAAAAATTTCAAATTTTTAATTGCACGAAAATTCGTCTAAATAGGTTCTACGGCATGAGAAACACGAAGCTGGACTCCATTTTATGATTACTATAATATTAACCCATAAAGAGTAGTAATTATACTATTACTATTTCTTAGAAAAATATAAATGTGACTTTTTTTCAATTATTTACATTCAATTGTCATTATACTATAGCACACAAGAACGGCCCTTTTCTAGTCTTCCTTAAGTGTAAACATTATTTACGTAAACCTCATACTTTTCGAGTTATTTGATAAAATGTGATTTATAGAAGAAAAAAATTTTCAAATTTTTAATTGCACGAAAATTCGTCTAAATAGGTTTTACGGCATGAGAAACACGAATCTGGATTCCATTTTATGATTACTATAATATTAATCCGTAAAGAGTAGTAGTTATTATACTATTACTATTTCTTAGAAAAATATAAATGTGACATTTTTTCAATTATTTACATTCAATTGTCATTATACTATAGCTCACAATATCGGCCCTTTTTTACTCTTCCTTATGTATAAATATTATTTACGTAAACCTCATACTTTTCGAATTATTTGATAAAACGTGATTTATAGAAAAACTCCAAGGGGGGGACCCATGAAAATTTCTTGACACTTTTTCAATTTTTTAATTTCAAGAAAATTCGTCTAATTAGGTTCTACGGCATGGGAAACACGAATCTGGACTCCATTTTATGATTACTATAATATTAACCCGTAAAGAGTAGTAATTATACTATTACTATTTCTTAGAAAAATATAAATGACTTTTTTTCAATTATTTACATTCAATTGTCATTATACTATAGCACACAAGAACGGCCTTTTTCTACTCTTCCTTAAGTGTAAACATTATTTACGTAAACCTCATACTTTTCGAGTTATTTGATAAAACGTGATTTATAGAAGAAAAAAATTTTCAATTTTTTAATTGCATGAAAATTCGTCTAAATAGGTTATACGGCATGAGAAACAAGAATCTGGACTCCATTTTATGATTACTATAATATTAACCCGTAAAGAGTAGTAATTATACTATTACTATTTCTTAGAAAAATATAAATGTGACTCTTTTTCAATTATTTACATTCAATTGTCATTATACTATAGCACACAAGAACGGCCCTTTTCTACTCTTCCTTAAGTGTAAACATTATTTACGTAAACCTCATACTTTTCGAGTTATTTGATAAAACGTGATTTATAGAAAAAAATATTTTAATTGCACGAAAATTCGTCTAAATACGTTCTACGGCATGAGAAACACGAATCTGGACTCCATTTTATGATTACTATAATATTAACCCGTAAATAGTAGTAGTTATTATACTATTACTATTTCTTAGAAAAATATAAATGTGACATATTTTCAATTATTTACATTCAATTGTCATTATACTATAGCTCACAAGAACGGCCCTTATTTTACTCTTCCTTATGTATAAATATTATTTACGTAAACCTCATACTTTTCGATTTATTTGATAAAACGTGATTTATAGAAAAACTCCAAGGGGGGGACCCATGAAAATTTCTTGACACTTTTTCAATTTTTTAATTTCACGAAAATTCGTCTAATTAGGTTCTACGGCATGAGAAACACGAATCTGGACTCCATTTTATGATTACTATAATATTAAGCCGTAAAGAGTAGTAATTATACTATTACTTATTTCTTAGAAAAATATAAATGTGACTTTTTTTTTCAATTATTTACATTCAATTGTCATTATACTATAGCACACAAGAACGGCCCTTTTCTACTCTTCCTTAAGTGTAAACATTATTTACGTAAACCTCATACTTTTCGAGTTATTTGATAAAACGTGGTTTATAGAAGAAAAAAAAATTCATTTTTTTAATTGCACGAAAATTCGTCTAAATAGGTTCTACGGCATGAGAAACACGAATCTGGACTCCATTTTATGATTACTATAATATTAACCCGTAAAGAGTAGTAATTATACTATTACTATTTCTTAGAAAAATATAAATGACTTTTTTTCAATTTTTTACATTCAATTGTCATTATACTATAGCACACAAGAACGGCCCTTTTCTACTCTTCCTTAAGTGTAAACATTATTTACGTAAACCTCATACTTTTCGAGTTATTTGATAAAACGTGATTTATAGAAGAAAAAAAATTTCAAATTTTTAATTGCACGAAAATTCGTCTAAATAGGTTCTACGGCATGAGAAACACGAATCTGGACTCCATTTTATGATTACTATAATATTAACCCGTAAAGAGTAGTAATTATACTATTATTATTTCTTAGAAAAATATAAATGTGACTTTTTTTCAATCATTTACATTCAATTGTCATTATACTATAACACACAAGAACGGCCTTTTTCTACTCTTCCTTAAGTGTAAACATTATTTACGTAAACCTCATACTTTTCGAGTTATTTGATAAAACATGATTTATAGAAGAAAAAAAATTTCAAATTTTTAATTGCACGAAAATTCGTCTAAATAGGTTCTACGGCATGAGAAACACGAAGCTGGACTCCATTTTATGATTACTATAATATTAACCCATAAAGAGTAGTAATTATACTATTACTATTTCTTAGAAAAATATAAATGTGACTTTTTTTCAATTATTTACATTCAATTGTCATTATACTATAGCACACAAGAACGGCCCTTTTCTAGTCTTCCTTAAGTGTAAACATTATTTACGTAAACCTCATACTTTTCGAGTTATTTGATAAAACGTGATTTATAGAAGAAAAAAATGTTCAAATTTTTAATTGCACGAAAATTCGTCTAAATAGGTTTTACGGCATGAGAAACACGAATCTGGATTCCATTTTATGATTACTATAATATTAATCCGTAAAGAGTAGTAGTTATTATACTATTACTATTTCTTAGAAAAATATAAATGTGACATTTTTTCAATTATTTACATTCAATTGTCATTATACTATAGCTCACAATATCGGCCCTTTTTTACTCTTCCTTATGTATAAATATTATTTACGTAAACCTCATACTTTTCGAGTTATTTGATAAAACGTGATTTATAGAAAAACTCCAAGGGGGGGGACCCATGAAAATTTCTTGACACTTTTTCAATTTTTTAATTTCAAGAAAATTCGTCTAATTAGGTTCTACGGCATGGGAAACACGAATCTGGACTCCATTTTATGATTACTATAATATTAACCCGTAAAGAGTAGTAATTATACTATTACTATTTCTTAGAAAAATATAAATGTGACTTTTTTTCAATTATTTACATTCAATTGTCATTATACTATAGCACACAAGAACGGCCTTTTTCTACTCTTCCTTAAGTGTAAACATTATTTACGTAAACCTCATACTTTTCGAGTTATTTGATAAAACGTGATATATAGAAGAAAAAAAATTTCAATTTTTTAATTGCATGAAAATTCGTCTAAATAGGTTATACGGCATGAGAAACAAGAATCTGGACTCCATTTTATGATTACTATAATATTAACCCGTAAAGAGTAGTAATTATACTATTACTATTTCTTAGAAAAATATAAATGTGACTCTTTTTCAATTATTTACATTCAATTGTCATTATACTATAGCACACAAGAACGGCCCTTTTCTACTCTTCCTTAAGTGTAAACATTATTTACGTAAACCTCATACTTTTCGAGTTATTTGATAAAACGTGATTTATAGAAAAAAATATTTTAATTGCACGAAAATTCGTCTAAATACGTTCTACGGCATGAGAAACACGAATCTGGACTCCATTTTATGATTACTATAATATTAACCCGTAAATAGTAGTAGTTATTATACTATTACTATTTCTTAGAAAAATATAAATGTGACATATTTTCAATTATTTACATTCAATTGTCATTATACTATAGCTCACAAGAACGGCCCTTATTTTACTCTTCCTTATGTATAAATATTATTTACGTAAACCTCATACTTTTCGATTTATTTGATAAAACGTGATTTATAGAAAAACTCCAAGGGGGGGACCCATGAAAATTTCTTGACACTTTTTCAATTTTTTAATTTCACGAAAATTCGTCTAATTAGGTTCTACGGCATGAGAAACACGAATCTGGACTCCATTTTATGATTACTATAATATTAAGCCGTAAAGAGTAGTAATTATACTATTACTTATTTCTTAGAAAAATATAAATGTGACTTTTTTTTTCAATTATTTACATTCAATTGTCATTATACTATAGCACACAAGAACGGCCCTTTTCTACTCTTCCTTAAGTGTAAACATTATTTACGTAAACCTCATACTTTTCGAGTTATTTGATAAAACGTGATTTATAGAAGAAAAAAAATTTCAAATTTTTAATTGCACGAAAATTCGTCTAAATAGGTTCTACGGCATGAGAAACACGAATCTGGACTCTATTTTATGATTACTATAATATTAACCCGTAAAGAGTAGTAATTATACTATTATTATTTCTTAGAAAAATATAAATGTGACTTTTTTTCAATCATTTACATTCAATTGTCATTATACTATAACACACAAGAACGGCCTTTTTCTACTCTTCCTTAAGTGTAAACATTATTTACGTAAACCTCATACTTTTCGAGTTATTTGATAAAACGTGATTTATAGAAGAAAAAAAATTTCAAATTTTTAATTGCACGAAAATTCGTCTAAATAGGTTCTACGGCATGAGAAACACGAAGCTGGACTCCATTTTATGATTACTATAATATTAACCCATAAAGAGTAGTAATTATACTATTACTATTTCTTAGAAAAATATAAATGTGACTTTTTTTCAATTATTTACATTCAATTGTCATTATACTATAGCACACAAGAACGGCCCTTTTCTAGTCTTCCTTAAGTGTAAACATTATTTACGTAAACCTCATACTTTTCGAGTTATTTGATAAAATGTGATTTATAGAAGAAAAAAATTTTCAAATTTTTAATTGCACGAAAATTCGTCTAAATAGGTTTTACGGCATGAGAAACACGAATCTGGATTCCATTTTATGATTACTATAATATTAATCCGTAAAGAGTAGTAGTTATTATACTATTACTATTTCTTAGAAAAATATAAATGTGACATTTTTTCAATTATTTACATTCAATTGTCATTATACTATAGCTCACAATATCGGCCCTTTTTTACTCTTCCTTATGTATAAATATTATTTACGTAAACCTCATACTTTTCGAGTTATTTGATAAAACGTGATTTATAGAAAAATTTCTTGACACTTTTTCAATTTTTTAATTTCAAGAAAATTCGTCTAATTAGGTTCTACGGCATGGGAAACACGAATCTGGACTCCATTTTATGATTACTATAATATTAATCCGTAAAGAGTAGTAATTATACTATTACTATTTCTTAGAAAAATATAAATGACTTTTTTTCAATTTTTTACATTCAATTGTCATTATACTATAGCACACAAGAACGGCCCTTTTCTACTCTTCCTTAAGTGTAAACATTATTTACGTAAACCTCATACTTTTCGAGTTATTTGATAAAACGTGATTTATAGAAGAAAAAAAATTTCAAATTTTTAATTGCACGAAAATTCGTCTAAATAGGTTCTACGGCATGAGAAACACGAAGCTGGACTCCATTTTATGATTACTATAATATTAACCCGTAAAGAGTAGTAATTATACTATTACTATTTCTTAGAAAAATATAAATGTGACTTTTTTTCAATTATTTACATTCAATTGTCATTATACTATAGCACACAAGAACGGCCCTTTTCTAGTCTTCCTTAAGTGTAAACATTATTTACGTAAACCTCATACTTTTCGAGTTATTTGATAAAACGTGATTTATAGAAGAAAAAAATTTTCAAATTTTTAATTGCACGAAAATTCGTCTAAATAGGTTTTACGGCATGAGAAACACGAATCTGGATTCCATTTTATGATTACTATAATATTAATCCGTAAAGAGTAGTAGTTATTATACTATTACTATTTCTTAGAAAAATATAAATGTGACATTTTTTCAATTATTTACATTCAATTGTCATTATACTATAGCTCACAATATCGGCCCTTTTTTACTCTTCCTTATGTATAAATATTATTTACGTAAACCTCATACTTTTCGAGTTATTTGATAAAACGTGATTTATAGAAAAACTCCAATGAAAAACCCATGAAAATTTCTTGACACTTTTTCAATTTTTTTATTTCAAGAAAATTCGTCTAATTAGGTTCTACGGCATGGGAAACACGAATCTGGACTCCATTTTATGAGTACTATAATATTAACCCGTAAAGAGTAGTAATTATACTATTACTATTTCTTAAAAAAATATAAATGTCACTTTTTTTCAATTATTTACATTCAATTGTCATTATACTATAGCACACAAGAACGGCCCTTTTCTACTCTTCCTTAAGTGTAAACATTATTTACGTAAACCTCATACTTTTCGAGTTATTTGATAAAACGTGATTTATAGAAAAAAATATTTTAATTGCACGAAAATTCGTCTAAATACGTTCTACGGCATGAGAAACACGAATCTGGACTCCATTTTATGATTACTATAATATTAACCCGTAAATAGTAGTAGTTATTATACTATTACTATTTCTTAGAAAAATATAAATGTGACATATTTTCAATTATTTACATTCAATTGTCATTATACTATAGCTCACAAGAACGGCCCTTATTTTACTCTTCCTTATGTATAAATATTATTTACGTAAACCTCATACTTTTCGATTTATTTGATAAAACGTGATTTATAGAAAAACTCCAAGGGGGGGACCCATGAAAATTTCTTGACACTTTTTCAATTTTTTAATTTCACGAAAATTCGTCTAATTAGGTTCTACGGCATGAGAAACACGAATCTGGACTCCATTTTATGATTACTATAATATTAAGCCGTAAAGAGTAGTAATTATACTATTACTTATTTCTTAGAAAAATATAAATGTGACTTTTTTTTTCAATTATTTACATTCAATTGTCATTATACTATAGCACACAAGAACGGCCCTTTTCTACTCTTCCTTAAGTGTAAACATTATTTACGTAAACCTCATACTTTTCGAGTTATTTGATAAAACGTGATTTATAGAAGAAAAAAAATTTCAAATTTTTAATTGCACGAAAATTCGTCTAAATAGGTTCTACGGCATGAGAAACACGAATCTGGACTCCATTTTATGATTACTATAATATTAACCCGTAAAGAGTAGTAATTATACTATTATTATTTCTTAGAAAAATATAAATGTGACTTTTTTTCAATCATTTACATTCAATTGTCATTATACTATAACACACAAGAACGGCCTTTTTCTACTCTTCCTTAAGTGTAAACATTATTTACGTAAACCTCATACTTTTCGAGTTATTTGATAAAACGTGATTTATAGAAGAAAAAAAATTTCAAATTTTTAATTGCACGAAAATTCGTCTAAATAGGTTTTACGGCATGAGAAACACGAATCTGGATTCCATTTTATGATTACTATAATATTAACCCATAAAGAGTAGTAATTATACTATTACTATTTCTTAGAAAAATATAAATGTGACATTTTTTCAATTATTTACATTCAATTGTCATTATACTATAGCACACAAGAACGGCCCTTTTCTACTCTTCCTTAAGTGTAAACATTATTTACGTAAACCTCATACTTTTCGAGTTATTTGATAAAACGTGGTTTATAGAAGAAAAAAAAATTCATTTTTTTAATTGCACGAAAATTCGTCTAAATAGGTTCTACGGCATGAGAAACACGAATCTGGACTCCATTTTATGATTACTATAATATTAACCCGTAAAGAGTAGTAATTATACTATTACTATTTCTTAGAAAAATATAAATGACTTTTTTTCAATTTTTTACATTCAATTGTCATTATACTATAGCACACAAGAACGGCCCTTTTCTACTCTTCCTTAAGTGTAAACATTATTTACGTAAACCTCATACTTTTCGAGTTATTTGATAAAACGTGATTTATAGAAGAAAAAAAATTTCAAATTTTTAATTGCACGAAAATTCGTCTAAATAGGTTCTACGGCATGAGAAACACGAATCTGGACTCCATTTTATGATTACTATAATATTAACCCGTAAAGAGTAGTAATTATACTATTATTATTTCTTAGAAAAATATAAATGTGACTTTTTTTCAATCATTTACATTCAATTGTCATTATACTATAACACACAAGAACGGCCTTTTTCTACTCTTCCTTAAGTGTAAACATTATTTACGTAAACCTCATACTTTTCGAGTTATTTGATAAAACGTGATTTATAGAAGAAAAAAAATTTCAAATTTTTAATTGCACGAAAATTCGTCTAAATAGGTTCTACGGCATGAGAAACACGAAGCTGGACTCCATTTTATGATTACTATAATATTAACCCATAAAGAGTAGTAATTATACTATTACTATTTCTTAGAAAAATATAAATGTGACTTTTTTTCAATTATTTACATTCAATTGTCATTATACTATAGCACACAAGAACGGCCCTTTTCTAGTCTTCCTTAAGTGTAAACATTATTTACGTAAACCTCATACTTTTCGAGTTATTTGATAAAACGTGATTTATAGAAGAAAAAAAATTTCAAATTTTTAATTGCACGAAAATTCGTCTAAATAGGTTTTACGGCATGAGAAACACGAATCTGGATTCCATTTTATGATTACTATAATATTAATCCGTAAAGAGTAGTAGTTATTATACTATTACTATTTCTTAGAAAAATATAAATGTGACATTTTTTCAATTATTTACATTCAATTGTCATTATACTATAGCTCACAATATCGGCCCTTTTTTACTCTTCCTTATGTATAAATATTATTTACGTAAACCTCATACTTTTCGAGTTATTTGATAAAACGTGATTTATAGAAAAACTCCAAGGGGGGGACCCATGAAAATTTCTTGACACTTTTTCAATTTTTTAATTTCAAGAAAATTCGTCTAATTAGGTTCTACGGCATGGGAAACACGAATCTGGACTCCATTTTATGATTACTATAATATTAACCCGTAAAGAGTAGTAATTATACTATTACTATTTCTTAGAAAAATATAAATGTGACTTTTTTTCAATTATTTACATTCAATTGTCATTATACTATAGCACACAAGAACGGCCTTTTTCTACTCTTCCTTAAGTGTAAACATTATTTACGTAAACCTCATACTTTTCGAGTTATTTGATAAAACGTGATTTATAGAAGAAAAAAAATTTCAATTTTTTAATTGCATGAAAATTCGTCTAAATAGGTTATACGGCATGAGAAACAAGAATCTGGACTCCATTTTATGATTACTATAATATTAACCCGTAAAGAGTAGTAATTATACTATTACTATTTCTTAGAAAAATATAAATGTGACTCTTTTTCAATTATTTACATTCAATTGTCATTATACTATAGCACACAAGAACGGCCCTTTTCTACTCTTCCTTAAGTGTAAACATTATTTACGTAAACCTCATACTTTTCGAGTTATTTGATAAAACGTGATTTATAGAAAAAAATATTTTAATTGCACGAAAATTCGTCTAAATACGTTCTACGGCATGAGAAACACGAATCTGGACTCCATTTTATGATTACTATAATATTAACCCGTAAATAGTAGTAGTTATTATACTATTACTATTTCTTAGAAAAATATAAATGTGACATATTTTCAATTATTTACATGCAATTGTCATTATACTATAGCTCACAAGAACGGCCCTTATTTTACTCTTCCTTATGTATAAATATTATTTACGTAAACCTCATACTTTTCGATTTATTTGATAAAACGTGATTTATAGAAAAACTCCAAGGGGGGGACCCATGAAAATTTCTTGACACTTTTTCAATTTTTTAATTTCACAAAAATTCGTCTAATTAGGTTCTACGGCATGAGAAACACGAATCTGGACTCCATTTTATGATTACTATAATATTAAGCCGTAAAGAGTAGTAATTATACTATTACTTATTTCTTAGAAAAATATAAATGTGACTTTTTTTTTCAATTATTTACATTCAATTGTCATTATACTATAGCACACAAGAACGGCCCTTTTCTACTCTTCCTTAAGTGTAAACATTATTTACGTAAACCTCATACTTTTCGAGTTATTTGATAAAACGTGATTTATAGAAGAAAAAAAATTTCAAATTTTTAATTGCACGAAAATTCGTCTAAATAGGTTCTACGGCATGAGAAACACGAATCTGGACTCCATTTTATGATTACTATAATATTAACCCGTAAAGAGTAGTAATTATACTATTATTATTTCTTAGAAAAATATAAATGTGACTTTTTTTCAATCATTTACATTCAATTGTCATTATACTATAACACACAAGAACGGCCTTTTTCTACTCTTCCTTAAGTGTAAACATTATTTACGTAAACCTCATACTTTTCGAGTTATTTGATAAAACGTGATTTATAGAAGAAAAAAAATTTCAAATTTTTAATTGCACGAAAATTCGTCTAAATAGGTTTTACGGCATGAGAAACACGAATCTGGATTCCATTTTATGATTACTATAATATTAACCCATAAAGAGTAGTAATTATACTATTACTATTTCTTAGAAAAATATAAATGTGACATTTTTTCAATTATTTACATTCAATTGTCATTATACTATAGCACACAAGAACGGCCCTTTTCTACTCTTCCTTAAGTGTAAACATTATTTACGTAAACCTCATACTTTTCGAGTTATTTGATAAAACGTGGTTTATAGAAGAAAAAAAAATTCATTTTTTTAATTGCACGAAAATTCGTCTAAATAGGTTCTACGGCATGAGAAACACGAATCTGGACTCCATTTTATGATTACTATAATATTAACCCGTAAAGAGTAGTAATTATACTATTACTATTTCTTAGAAAAATATAAATGACTTTTTTTCAATTTTTTACATTCAATTGTCATTATACTATAGCACACAAGAACGGCCCTTTTCTACTCTTCCTTAAGTGTAAACATTATTTACGTAAACCTCATACTTTTCGAGTTATTTGATAAAACGTGATTTATAGAAGAAAAAAAATTTCAAATTTTTAATTGCACGAAAATTCGTCTAAATAGGTTCTACGGCATGAGAAACACGAATCTGGACTCCATTTTATGATTACTATAATATTAACCCGTAAAGAGTAGTAATTATACTATTATTATTTCTTAGAAAAATATAAATGTGACTTTTTTTCAATCATTTACATTCAATTGTCATTATACTATAACACACAAGAACGGCCTTTTTCTACTCTTCCTTAAGTGTAAACATTATTTACGTAAACCTCATACTTTTCGAGTTATTTGATAAAACGTGATTTATAGAAGAAAAAAAATTTCAAATTTTTAATTGCACGAAAATTCGTCTAAATAGGTTCTACGGCATGAGAAACACGAAGCTGGACTCCATTTTATGATTACTATAATATTAACCCATAAAGAGTAGTAATTATACTATTACTATTTCTTAGAAAAATATAAATGTGACTTTTTTTCAATTATTTACATTCAATTGTCATTATACTATAGCACACAAGAACGGCCCTTTTCTAGTCTTCCTTAAGTGTAAACATTATTTACGTAAACCTCATACTTTTCGAGTTATTTGATAAAACGTGATTTATAGAAGAAAAAAAATTTCAAATTTTTAATTGCACGAAAATTCGTCTAAATAGGTTTTACGGCATGAGAAACAAGAATCTGGATTCCATTTTATGATTACTATAATATTAATCCGTAAAGAGTAGTAGTTATTATACTATTACTATTTCTTAGAAAAATATAAATGTGACATTTTTTCAATTATTTACATTCAATTGTCATTATACTATAGCTCACAATATCGGCCCTTTTTTACTCTTCCTTATGTATAAATATTATTTACGTAAACCTCATACTTTTCGAGTTATTTGATAAAACGTGATTTATAGAAAAACTCCAAGGGGGGGACCCATGAAAATTTCTTGACACTTTTTCAATTTTTTAATTTCAAGAAAATTCGTCTAATTAGGTTCTACGGCATGGGAAACACGAATCTGGACTCCATTTTATGATTACTATAATATTAACCCGTAAAGAGTAGTAATTATACTATTACTATTTCTTAGAAAAATATAAATGTGACTTTTTTTCAATTATTTACATTCAATTGTCATTATACTATAGCACACAAGAACGGCCTTTTTCTACTCTTCCTTAAGTGTAAACATTATTTACGTAAACCTCATACTTTTCGAGTTATTTGATAAAACGTGATTTATAGAAGAAAAAAAATTTCAATTTTTTAATTGCATGAAAATTCGTCTAAATAGGTTATACGGCATGAGAAACAAGAATCTGGACTCCATTTTATGATTACTATAATATTAACCCGTAAAGAGTAGTAATTATACTATTACTATTTCTTAGAAAAATATAAATGTGACTCTTTTTCAATTATTTACATTCAATTGTCATTATACTATAGCACACAAGAACGGCCCTTTTCTACTCTTCCTTAAGTGTAAACATTATTTACGTAAACCTCATACTTTTCGAGTTATTTGATAAAACGTGATTTATAGAAAAAAATATTTTAATTGCACGAAAATTCGTCTAAATACGTTCTACGGCATGAGAAACACGAATCTGGACTCCATTTTATGATTACTATAATATTAACCCGTAAATAGTAGTAGTTATTATACTATTACTATTTCTTAGAAAAATATAAATGTGACATATTTTCAATTATTTACATTCAATTGTCATTATACTATAGCTCACAAGAACGGCCCTTATTTTACTCTTCCTTATGTATAAATATTATTTACGTAAACCTCATACTTTTCGATTTATTTGATAAAACGTGATTTATAGAAAAACTCCAAGGGGGGGACCCATGAAAATTTCTTGACACTTTTTCAATTTTTTAATTTCACGAAAATTCGTCTAATTAGGTTCTACGGCATGAGAAACACGAATCTGGACTCCATTTTATGATTACTATAATATTAAGCCGTAAAGAGTAGTAATTATACTATTACTTATTTCTTAGAAAAATATAAATGTGACTTTTTTTTTCAATTATTTACATTCAATTGTCATTATACTATAGCACACAAGAACGGCCCTTTTCTACTCTTCCTTAAGTGTAAACATTATTTACGTAAACCTCATACTTTTCGAGTTATTTGATAAAACGTGGTTTATAGAAGAAAAAAAAATTCATTTTTTTAATTGCACGAAAATTCGTCTAAATAGGTTCTACGGCATGAGAAACACGAATCTGGACTCCATTTTATGATTACTATAATATTAACCCGTAAAGAGTAGTAATTATACTATTACTATTTCTTAGAAAAATATAAATGACTTTTTTTCAATTTTTTACATTCAATTGTCATTATACTATAGCACACAAGAACGGCCCTTTTCTACTCTTCCTTAAGTGTAAACATTATTTACGTAAACCTCATACTTTTCGAGTTATTTGATAAAACGTGATTTATAGAAGAAAAAAAATTTCAAATTTTTAATTGCACGAAAATTCGTCTAAATAGGTTCTACGGCATGAGAAACACGAATCTGGACTCCATTTTATGATTACTATAATATTAACCCGTAAAGAGTAGTAATTATACTATTATTATTTCTTAGAAAAATATAAATGTGACTTTTTTTCAATCATTTACATTCAATTGTCATTATACTATAACACACAAGAACGGCCTTTTTCTACTCTTCCTTAAGTGTAAACATTATTTACGTAAACCTCATACTTTTCGAGTTATTTGATAAAACGTGATTTATAGAAGAAAAAAAATTTCAAATTTTTAATTGCACGAAAATTCGTCTAAATAGGTTCTACGGCATGAGAAACACGAAGCTGGACTCCATTTTATGATTACTATAATATTAACCCATAAAGAGTAGTAATTATACTATTACTATTTCTTAGAAAAATATAAATGTGACTTTTTTTCAATTATTTACATTCAATTGTCATTATACTATAGCACACAAGAACGGCCCTTTTCTAGTCTTCCTTAAGTGTAAACATTATTTACGTAAACCTCATACTTTTCGAGTTATTTGATAAAACGTGATTTATAGAAGAAAAAAATTTTCAAATTTTTAATTGCACGAAAATTCGTCTAAATAGGTTTTACGGCATGAGTAACACGAATCTGGATTCCATTTTATGATTACTATAATATTAATCCGTAAAGAGTAGTAGTTATTATACTATTACTATTTCTTAGAAAAATATAAATGTGACATTTTTTCAATTATTTACATTCAATTGTCATTATACTATAGCTCACAATATCGGCCCTTTTTTACTCTTCCTTATGTATAAATATTATTTACGTAAACCTCATACTTTTCGAGTTATTTGATAAAACGTGATTTATAGAAAAACTCCAATGAAAAACCCATGAAAATTTCTTGACACTTTTTCAATTTTTTTATTTCAAGAAAATTCGTCTAATTAGGTTCTACGGCATGGGAAACACGAATCTGGACTCCATTTTATGAGTACTATAATATTAACCCGTAAAGAGTAGTAATTATACTATTACTATTTCTTAAAAAAATATAAATGTCACTTTTTTTCAATTATTTACATTCAATTGTCATTATACTATAACACACAAGAACGGCCCTTTTCTACTCTTCCTTAAGTGTAAACATTATTTACGTAAACCTCATACTTTTCGAGTTATTTGATAAAACGTGATTTATAGAAGAAAAAAAATTTCAATTTTTTAATCGCATGAAAATTCGTCTAAATAGGTTCTACGGCATGAGAAACAAGAATCTGGACTCCATTTTATGATTACTATAATATTAACCCGTAAATAGTAGTAATTATACTATTACTATTTCTTAGAAAAATATAAATGTGACTTTTTTTCAATTATTTACATTCAATTGTCATTATACTATAGCACACAAGAACGGCCCTTTTCTACTCTTCCTTAAGTGTAAACATTATTTACGTAAACCTCATACTTTTCGAGTTATTTCATAAAACGTGATTTATAGAAGAAAAAAAATTTTCAAATTTTTAATTGCATGAAAATTCGTCTAAATAGCTTCTACGGCATGGGAAACACGAATCTAGACTCCATTTTATGATTACTATAATATTAACCCGTAAAGAGTAGTAATTATACTATTACTATTTCTTAGAAAAATATAAATGACTTTTTTTCAATTTTTTACATTCAATTGTCATTATACTATAGCACACAAGAACGGCCCTTTTCTACTCTTCCTTAAGTGTAAACATTATTTACGTAAACCTCATACTTTTCGAGTTATTTGATAAAACGTGATTTATAGAAGAAAAAAATTTTCAAATTTTTAATTGCACGAAAATTCGTCTAAATAGGTTTTACGGCATGAGAAACAAGAATCTGGATTCCATTTTATGATTACTATAATATTAATCCGTAAAGAGTAGTAGTTATTATACTATTACTATTTCTTAGAAAAATATAAATGTGACATTTTTTCAATTATTTACATTCAATTGTCATTATACTATAGCTCACAATATCGGCCCTTTTTTACTCTTCCTTATGTATAAATATTATTTACGTAAACCTCATACTTTTCGAGTTATTTGATAAAACGTGATTTATAGAAAAACTCCAAGGGGGGGACCCATGAAAATTTCTTGACACTTTTTCAATTTTTTAATTTCAAGAAAATTCGTCTAATTAGGTTCTACGGCATGGGAAACACGAATCTGGACTCCATTTTATGATTACTATAATATTAACCCGTAAAGAGTAGTAATTATACTATTACTATTTCTTAAAAAAATATAAATGTGACTTTTTTTCAATTATTTACATTCAATTGTCATTATACTATAGCACACAAGAACGGCCCTTTTCTACTCTTCCTTAAGTGTAAACATTATTTACGTAAACCTCATACTTTTCGAGTTATTTGATAAAACGTGATTTATAGAAGAAAAAAAATGTTCAAATTTTTAATTGCATGAATATTCGTCTAAATAGCTTCTACGGCATGAGAAACACGAATCTAGACTCCATTTTATGATTACTATAATATTAACCAGTAAAGAGTAGTAATTATACTATTACTATTTCTTAGAAAAATATAAATGACTTTTTTTCAATTTTTTACATTCAATTGTCATTATACTATAGCACACAAGAACGGCCCTTTTCTACTCTTCCTTAAGTGTAAACATTATTAACGTAAACCTCATACTTTTCGAGTTATTTGATAAAACGTGATTTATAGAAGAAAAAAAATTTCAAATTTTTAATTGCACGAAAATTCGTCTAAATAGGTTCTACGGCATGAGAAACACGAATCTGGACTCCATTTTATGATTACTATAATATTAACCCGTAAAGAGTAGTAATTATACTATTACTATTTCTTAGAAAAATATAAATGTGACTTTTTTTCAATCATTTACATTCAATTGTCATTATACTATAACACACAAGAACGGCCTTTTTCTACTCTTCCTTAAGTGTAAACATTATTTACGTAAACCTCATACTTTTCGAGTTATTTGATAAAACGTGATTTATAGAAGAAAAAAAATTTCAAATTTTTAATTGCACGAAAATTCGTCTAAATAGGTTCTACGGCATGAGAAACACGAATCTGGACTCCATTTTATGATTACTATAATATTAACCCGTAAAGAGTAGTAATTATACTATTACTATTTCTTAGAAAAATATAAATGACTTTTTTTCAATTTTTTACATTCAATTGTCATTATACTATAGCACACAAGAACGGCCCTTTTCTACTCTTCCTTAAGTGTAAACATTATTTACGTAAACCTCATACTTTTCGAGTTATTTGATAAAACGTGATTTATAGAAGAAAAAAAATTTCAAATTTTTAATTGCACGAAAATTCGTCTAAATAGGTTCTACGGCATGAGAAACACGAATCTGGACTCCATTTTATGATTACTATAATATTAACCCGTAAAGAGTAGTAATTATACTATTACTATTTCTTAGAAAAATATAAATGTGACTTTTTTTCAATCATTTACATTCAATTGTCATTATACTATA
Source organism: Cancer borealis (assembly GCA_036785275.1). NCBI lineage: Eukaryota > Metazoa > Arthropoda > Malacostraca > Decapoda > Cancridae > Cancer > Cancer borealis. Next base: position 17,640 of record JAXIVD010000128.1, on the reverse strand, counting down.
ACACACAAGAACGGCCTTTTTCTACTCTTCCTTAAGTGTAAACATTATTTACGTAAACCTCATACTTTTCGAGTTATTTGATAAAACGTGATTTATAGAAGAAAAAAAATTTCAAATTTTTAATTGCACGAAAATTCGTCTAAATAGGTTCTACGGCATGAGAAACACGAATCTGGACTCCATTTTATGATTACTATAATATTAACCCGTAAAGAGTAGTAATTATACTATTACTATTTCTTAGAAAAATATAAATGACTTTTTTTCAATTTTTTACATTCAATTGTCATTATACTATAGCACACAAGAACGGCCCTTTTCTACTCTTCCTTAAGTGTAAACATTATTTACGTAAACCTCATACTTTTCGAGTTATTTGATAAAACGTGATTTATAGAAGAAAAAAAATTTCAAATTTTTAATTGCACGAAAATTCGTCTAAATAGGTTCTACGGCATGAGAAACACGAATCTGGACTCCATTTTATGATTACTATAATATTAACCCGTAAAGAGTAGTAATTATACTATTACTATTTCTTAGAAAAATATAAATGTGACTTTTTTTCAATCATTTACATTCAATTGTCATTATACTATAACACACAAGAACGGCCTTTTTCTACTCTTCCTTAAGTGTAAACATTATTTACGTAAACCTCATACTTTTCGAGTTATTTCATAAAACGTGATTTATAGAAGAAAAAAAATTTCAAATTTTTAATTGCACGAAAATTCGTCTAAATAGGTTCTACGGCATGAGAAACACGAAGCTGGACTCCATTTTATGATTACTATAATATTAACCCATAAAGAGTAGTAATTATACTATTACTATTTCTTAGAAAAATATAAATGTGACTTTTTTTCAATTATTTACATTCAATTGTCATTATACTATAGCACACAAGAACGGCCCTTTTCTAGTCTTCCTTAAGTGTAAACATTATTTACGTAAACCTCATACTTTTCGAGTTATTTGATAAAACGTGATTTATAGAAGAAAAAAAATTTCAAATTTTTAATTGCACGAAAATTCGTCTAAATAGGTTTTACGGCATGAGAAACACGAATCTGGATTCCATTTTATGATTACTATAATATTAATCCGTAAAGAGTAGTAGTTATTATACTATTACTATTTCTTAGAAAAATATAAATGTGACATTTTTTCAATTATTTACATTCAATTGTCATTATACTATAGCTCACAATATCGGCCCTTTTTTACTCTTCCTTATGTATAAATATTATTTACGTAAACCTCATACTTTTCGAGTTATTTGATAAAACGTGATTTATAGAAAAACTCCAAGGGGGGGACCCATGAAAATTTCTTGACACTTTTTCAATTTTTTAATTTCAAGAAAATTCGTCTAATTAGGTTCTACGGCATGGGAAACACGAATCTGGACTCCATTTTATGATTACTATAATATTAACCCGTAAAGAGTAGTAATTATACTATTACTATTTCTTAGAAAAATATAAATGTGACTTTTTTTCAATTATTTACATTCAATTGTCATTATACTATAGCACACAAGAACGGCCTTTTTCTACTCTTCCTTAAGTGTAAACATTATTTACGTAAACCTCATACTTTTCGAGTTATTTGATAAAACGTGATTTATAGAAGAAAAAATTTTTCAATTTTTTAATTGCATGAAAATTCGTCTAAATAGGTTATACGGCATGAGAAACAAGAATCTGGACTCCATTTTATGATTACTATAATATTAACCCGTAAAGAGTAGTAATTATACTATTACTATTTCTTAGAAAAATATAAATGTGACTCTTTTTCAATTATTTACATTCAATTGTCATTATACTATAGCACACAAGAACGGCCCTTTTCTACTCTTCCTTAAGTGTAAACATTATTTACGTAAACCTCATACTTTTCGAGTTATTTGATAAAACGTGATTTATAGAAAAAAATATTTTAATTGCACGAAAATTCGTCTAAATACGTTCTACGGCATGAGAAACACGAATCTGGACTCCATTTTATGATTACTATAATATTAACCCGTAAATAGTAGTAGTTATTATACTATTACTATTTCTTAGAAAAATATAAATGTGACATATTTTCAATTATTTACATTCAATTGTCATTATACTATAGCTCACAAGAACGGCCCTTATTTTACTCTTCCTTATGTATAAATATTATTTACGTAAACCTCATACTTTTCGATTTATTTGATAAAACGTGATTTATAGAAAAACTCCAAGGGGGGGACCCATGAAAATTTCTTGACACTTTTTCAATTTTTTAATTTCACGAAAATTCGTCTAATTAGGTTCTACGGCATGAGAAACACGAATCTGGACTCCATTTTATGATTACTATAATATTAAGCCGTAAAGAGTAGTAATTATACTATTACTTATTTCTTAGAAAAATATAAATGTGACTTTTTTTTTCAATTATTTACATTCAATTGTCATTATACTATAGCACACAAGAACGGCCCTTTTCTACTCTTCCTTAAGTGTAAACATTATTTACGTAAACCTCATACTTTTCGAGTTATTTCATAAAACGTGATTTATGGAAGAAAAAAAATTTTCAAATTTTTAATTGCATGAAAATTCGTCTAAATAGCTTCTACGGCATGGGAAACACGAATCTAGACTCCATTTTATGATTACTATAATATTAACCCGTAAAGAGTAGTAATTATACTATTACTATTTCTTAGAAAAATATAAATGACTTTTTTTCAATTTTTTACATTCAATTGTCATTATACTATAGCACACAAGAACGGCCCTTTTCTACTCTTCCTTAAGTGTAAACATTATTTACGTAAACCTCATACTTTTCGAGTTATTTGATAAAACGTGATTTATAGAAAAAAATATTTTAATTGCACGAAAATTCGTCTAAATACGTTCTACGGCATGAGAAACACGAATCTGGACTCCATTTTATGATTACTATAATATTAACCCGTAAATAGTAGTAGTTATTATACTATTACTATTTCTTAGAAAAATATAAATGTGACATATTTTCAATTATTTACATTCAATTGTCATTATACTATAGCTCACAAGAACGGCCCTTATTTTACTCTTCCTTATGTATAAATATTATTTACGTAAACCTCATACTTTTCGAGTTATTTGATAAAACGTGATTTATAGAAAAACTCCAAGGGGGGGACCCATGAAAATTTCTTGACACTTTTTCAATTTTTTTATTTCACGAAAATTCGTCTAATTAGGTTCTACGGCATGAGAAACACGAATCTGGACTCCATTTTATGATTACTATAATATTAAGCCGTAAAGAGTAGTAATTATACTATTACTTATTTCTTAGAAAAATATAAATGTGACTTTTTTTTTCAATTATTTACATTCAATTGTCATTATACTATAGCACACAAGAACGGCCCTTTTCTACTCTTCCTTAAGTGTAAACATTATTTACGTAAACCTCATACTTTTCGAGTTATTTGATAAAACGTGATTTATAGAAGAAAAAAAATGTTCAAATTTTTAATTGCATGAATATTCGTCTAAATAGCTTCTACGGCATGAGAAACACGAATCTAGACTCCATTTTATGATTACTATAATATTAACCCGTAAAGAGTAGTAATTATACTATTACTATTTCTTAGAAAAATATAAATGACTTTTTTTCAATTTTTTACATTCAATTGTCATTATACTATAGCACACAAGAACGGCCCTTTTCTACTCTTCCTTAAGTGTAAACATTATTAACGTAAACCTCATACTTTTCGAGTTATTTGATAAAACGTGATTTATAGAAGAAAAAAAATTTCAAATTTTTAATTGCACGAAAATTCGTCTAAATAGGTTCTACGGCATGAGAAACACGAATCTGGACTCCATTTTATGATTACTATAATATTAACCCGTAAAGAGTAGTAATTATACTATTACTATTTCTTAGAAAAATATAAATGTGACTTTTTTTCAATTATTTACATTCAATTGTCATTATACTATAGCACACAAGAACGGCCCTTTTCTACTCTTCCTTAAGTGTAAACATTATTTACGTAAACCTCATACTTTTCGAGTTATTTGATAAAACGTGATTTATAGAAAAAAATATTTTAATTGCACGAAAATTCGTCTAAATACGTTCTACGGCATGAGAAACACGAATCTGGACTCCATTTTATGATTACTATAATATTAACCCGTAAATAGTAGTAGTTATTATACTATTACTATTTCTTAGAAAAATATAAATGTGACATATTTTCAATTATTTACATTCAATTGTCATTATACTATAGCTCACAAGAACGGCCCTTATTTTACTCTTCCTTATGTATAAATATTATTTACGTAAACCTCATACTTTTCGAGTTATTTGATAAAACGTGATTTATAGAAAAACTCCAAGGGGGGGACCCATGAAAATTTCTTGACACTTTTTCAATTTTTTTATTTCACGAAAATTCGTCTAATTAGGTTCTACGGCATGAGAAACACGAATCTGGACTCCATTTTATGATTACTATAATATTAAGCCGTAAAGAGTAGTAATTATACTATTACTTATTTCTTAGAAAAATATAAATGTGACTTTTTTTTTCAATTATTTACATTCAATTGTCATTATACTATAGCACACAAGAACGGCCCTTTTCTACTCTTCCTTAAGTGTAAACATTATTTACGTAAACCTCATACTTTTCGAGTTATTTGATAAAACGTGATTTATAGAAGAAAAAAAATGTTCAAATTTTTAATTGCATGAATATTCGTCTAAATAGCTTCTACGGCATGAGAAACACGAATCTAGACTCCATTTTATGATTACTATAATATTAACCCGTAAAGAGTAGTAATTATACTATTACTATTTCTTAGAAAAATATAAATGACTTTTTTTCAATTTTTTACATTCAATTGTCATTATACTATAGCACACAAGAACGGCCCTTTTCTACTCTTCCTTAAGTGTAAACATTATTAACGTAAACCTCATACTTTTCGAGTTATTTGATAAAACGTGATTTATAGAAGAAAAAAAATTTCAAATTTTTAATTGCACGAAAATTCGTCTAAATAGGTTCTACGGCATGAGAAACACGAATCTGGACTCCATTTTATGATTACTATAATATTAACCCGTAAAGAGTAGTAATTATACTATTACTATTTCTTAGAAAAATATAAATGTGACTTTTTTTCAATTATTTACATTCAATTGTCATTATACTATAGCACACAAGAACGGCCCTTTTCTACTCTTCCTTAAGTGTAAACATTATTTACGTAAACCTCATACTTTTCGAGTTATTTGATAAAACGTGATTTATAGAAAAAAATATTTTAATTGCACGAAAATTCGTCTAAATACGTTCTACGGCATGAGAAACACGAATCTGGACTCCATTTTATGATTACTATAATATTAACCCGTAAATAGTAGTAGTTATTATACTATTACTATTTCTTAGAAAAATATAAATGTGACATATTTTCAATTATTTACATTCAATTGTCATTATACTATAGCTCACAAGAACGGCCCTTATTTTACTCTTCCTTATGTATAAATATTATTTACGTAAACCTCATACTTTTCGAGTTATTTGATAAAACGTGATTTATAGAAAAACTCCAAGGGGGGGACCCATGAAAATTTCTTGACACTTTTTCAATTTTTTAATTTCACGAAAATTCGTCTAATTAGGTTCTACGGCATGAGAAACACGAATCTGGACTCCATTTTATGATTACTATAATATTAAGCCGTAAAGAGTAGTAATTATACTATTACTTATTTCTTAGAAAAATATAAATGTGACTTTTTTTTTCAATTATTTACATTCAATTGTCATTATACTATAGCACACAAGAACGGCCCTTTTCTACTCTTCCTTAAGTGTAAACATTATTTACGTAAACCTCATACTTTTCGAGTTATTTGATAAAACGTGGTTTATAGAAGAAAAAAAAATTCATTTTTTTAATTGCACGAAAATTCGTCTAAATAGGTTCTACGGCATGAGAAACACGAATCTGGACTCCATTTTATGATTACTATAATATTAACCCGTAAAGAGTAGTAATTATACTATCATTATTTCTTAGAAAAATATAAATGTGACTTTTTTTCAATTATTTACATTCAATTGTCATTATACTATAGCACACAAGAACGGCCCTTTTCTACTCTTCCTAAGTGTAAACATTATTTACGTAAACCTAATACTTTTTGAGTTATTTGATAAAACGTGATTTATAGAAAAAATTTCAAATTTTTAATTGCACGAAAATTCGTCTAAATAGGTTCTGCGGCATAAGAAACACGAATCTGGACTCCATCTTATGATTACTATAATATTAACCCGTAAATAGTAGTAATTATACTATTATTATTTCTTAGAAAAATATAAATGTGACTTTTTTTCAATTATTTACATTCAATTGTCATTATACTATAGCACACAAGAACGGCCCTTTTCTACTCTTCCTTAAGTGTAAACATTATTTACGTAAACCTCATACTTTTCGAGTTATTTGATAAAACGTGATTTATAGAAGAAAAAAAAAATTCAAATTTTTAATTGCACGAAAATTCGTCTAAATAGGTTCTATGGCATGAGAAACACGAATCTGGACTCCATTTTATTATTACTATAATATTAACCCGTAAAGAGTAGTAGTTATTATACTATTACTATTTCTTAGAAAAATATAAATGACATTTTTTCAATTATTTACATTCAATTGTCATTATACTATAGCTCACAAGACCGGCCCTTTTTTTACTCTTCCTTATCTATAAATATTATTTACGTAAACCTCATACTTTTCGAGTTATTTGATAAAACGTGATTAATAGAAAAACTCCAAGGGAAAATTTATACTATAGCACACAAGAACGGCCGTGGTTGGGCGGGTGGAGGCTGCATGTGGGGAACCACAACAACCTCACTGGCTGGCTCCTCAGCCAGTGAAGGCTCTTGTGACTGCACCACATCCTCCGTGCCAGCTACCATATTGGTGGCTGTGGCTGCGGCTGTGGCAGCTCTCCTAAAATATAACAAATTCTGCCTTAACTGCATAAACATATGATGTATCAAGTACCCTACTGCAATATGGTGCAGTTATACATGAAACAACAAATGGAAACACTAATTTAAGCATAATAAATGTGGTCAATAACAACACCATCAGACTTACTGTAGTAACACTAGTTGAACCTATCAATCCTGCATTAGACACTAATCACCAACAAATGATTTTCCTCATTACTTCGGTCATAACAACTATTAACATAAGATAGCACTATAATGGTACAAGCCATAGGAGGTTAAGCGTAGACACTTTCCACTAACAGAACATTTCCCAACATTACTTTTGTCATAACAGTCATAAATATAATGTTGTATAATTGTGCTACAAAGCATAAATAGTAGTTACTGAAACTGTCTTCATTAGTTTGGCCAGCTTACCTTGCATGGCAGTAACTGCTGTCCATACGGGTCTGTGTGGGAACACCGTCCACCACAACTTGGTCTTCCCCCAAGACCCGTAATACTGCTTCGCTAACAGCATCTAATGTTATTTTGACAGGACTACCACCACCTGTACCATGGAATAAAAAAGTATTTAAAGGTCGGATTGTGGCCAACTGTATATTTTATTCAGAGTTGCCATTCATTTTTTGCACAGTACAGTAATAGCTTAATATTTCATAAACTAACCATCAAATATCTCCAAAACTAAAGAATCTACTTGTCTTACCTTAGAAATGCATTAAAGCTAACATTTAACCCTCTTGGAGATCATATAGATAATTAAGATATACCAAACAGATTTTCCATACAAAGTGAAACAATAATATCATCACTTGGGTGGATGCGCCATGAGGTTAGGTTTAGTTCTAAAATTATAGTTGAGGGGCCACAATCTACTTTGCTCGGTTAGGTCATTATTTAAATTTGTTTTCCAAGAGGGTTAAGGTTTTCCCAAAACATTTCCAAGATAAGATAACTATTACATTCTGTAGGAGGTATCAACTTTCTCATTGCTACTAACCTGTCTTATTTAACTCCCGTCTCACTGTGGCAGAATTCTTCAGGGCAGTGGTTTTGACATTTTACCATTTCTTTTCAATTTCAACCTGTGTTCTGCACAGGTTGAAGGCAGAGTTGAGCCGGGCAGTCACTTCTGTCCAGCTAGCCTTCTTATCTTTTAAGGTAAGATTGCTGCTGAACTTACCCTTAATGCAGCCATAGTGAACACCAACCATCTCAATCATGAGCAACGTTTCTTCCTCCTTCCAGTTGGAAGAGCGCTTCCTTTTGCTGGAAGGAGCTTGGTCTGTGGAGTTCATCTTCAAGTTTTGTCCTTTAAACGTGGCGCGTACCGCGTAGTGCTCATAATGTAAACATAAAAACGAAAGAGTGTCGCCTTGCGCGGTAAATATAAAAACCGTATTAAACTTTAGACGCAAGCTTATAATGTCAATATTCCTTACGTATATTATCACTTTTCATGTTTTGTCTAGTAATATTCAATATTTATTCATTGATAAACTGGAATTCCGCTGTTTAAAAAAAATTATGTTTTGCTAGGCTACTCTTTCATACTGCGCTACTTCTTAGGCTTAAGATTAAAACTTAAGTCAAATCTTAAGTTTCACTTAATTTTCCTCGTGCTAAGTGCAACTTAAGTCCAATTTTAAGAATTTTTGTGGATACGGGCCCAGGATAGGCCGCGAAGCTACCACCTTGGACGCCAAGTTCATAATAGCTGATCGACTCACCCACCGACCAACTTAGACCAGACATTCTCACACCAGCAGAAACGACGTCCCCAAACAGCTCAACGACTTCACGCCACACACAGCCCACAGCAAAAGCCACAAAACCTACACAGAAATTACAAACCAACCTCTCAGAACAACGGCGACACGGCAATTCCTTGAACTCCGTCCAGTGAGACTACCTTCCCACTCTCACTTCCCGCCACACAGTGTGCCAAGTCAACAATTACACTACATAATATTTACACCACAAAAAGAGAGAGAGAGAGAGAGAGAGAGAGAGAGAGTGTGTGTGTGTGTGTGTGTGTGTGTGTGTGTGTGTGTGTGTGTGTGTGTGTGTGTGTGTGTGTGGGTTGGGGGAGTGAGGGTAGGAATGAAATTGTGCAAAAATTAAATGAACCAACACCAATAAAAAATACTTCTATCATGGTTACTCACTTCAAGGATTTTCTCAGAAAAGGTGTGAAAGTAGACTCGACACAATTATTTTGAATGAATTATTGGCGCTACAACGTATAACTTTTTTTTATAAAAAAAAATATATATAATTATCTTTATTTCAATTTAAAAGACATGTATTGTAATCTTAAAATCAAATCTGCTGTTAATGAAAATACAAAAATTATATAAAAGGTAATTATAAATTTCTCATCCTCTGATCTTGAAAGATTGAAGCTAGACTCATCACATACTGAACATCTATTTCTTACAATTAATATCATACTCAAAAGTACTTGTACTTTACAAATAGTATTTGTTTTCTTCAAAATTAACAAGTGTCTAACTATATCTTAAAATTAAAGACCTATCAATATTGCTATCATTATTAACTTATCACATAGGTCATTTCATTTTGTTCACTCCAAAGCATTATATTTTGAGTAGTCCTCCACGCCTGCACTCTTACCATTCCAAGCAGTATTTTCCAAGGTTAATCAATTTGTGCCAGCCATGAGCACTGAAGGCCTCTCTTGGTGTCCTATTCTAAAGATTGTCTTTTGCAGAAACATGTCTGATATGTGATCTTGCATGGAGACAGAGAGAAATGCCAGATGAATAGATGAATGGAAGGCGATTATTGCGCTCTGCATCAACGTAAAGGTAGTAAAGATCTAACTATCTATATAACTGGCGTACATCCTCCTTAAAAGGGGTAGCCATGACAAGGTTATTAAGGTTCGGAGAGACATTACTCTCCCCTCCCTTTCTGTTCTGTGTCTTTTTGTAGGAGAGAATAGAAAGAAGGTACACAGATGCCTCACTCTGTCACTTTTGGTCACCCTTTACTACCACCTGGGTATATACACATTCACATCACTTTCTCCGTCCCATCTGGGGAACCCACAAGCACCTACTATGTAACTCATCTCTACTGTACGTATTCTGCTGTGCTGCATTCCATACTATTTCTGAATGAAAAGGATAAAACTATACCCCTCTATGAAACACATTGTGTACAAGGATCCTCTTTGTTTATATTAATTAAGAAATTGTTGTACACAAATACCTTTTTTCCGCCTTGGAGCGAGGAATAGGTTAGTTGATGATTTGGCAGAAAATATAGAAATTAAGAGGGGTATAAGAGATAATATTATCCTTTTCATTCTGAAATAGTATGTAACAAAGACACCAGTTAAGAAAACGTATGGTAGATGAGTTACATAAGAGGAGCTTGTGGGTTGTCCAGAAGGGATGGAGAGAGCTATGTGAATGTGTATGACAACTTTGGCATGGGTACAACAAAGAAGAGTGGTTTGGTAATATGGTGAGAAAGAATTAGAATGAGTTGAAGAGACTGTATATAGCTAAAGTTGAGGGCAAAATGCGGAGACCACCAGTGAAGTGTATAAATAGTGGAAGAGTAATGGAGCCAAAGAGATAACATGTGGGGCTTTGACCACACAACGAGGGAATGTTCGAACAAGGAAAAATAGGGAATTTGCAACTACGGCCACACCCTTGAGCTTGAGGGAAATCCCAGGAGAGACAAGGCATCTGAGGTAAAGTTATATAAATAAATATAAGCTCTCTTCAGTGACATTTAACCTTCATTGCCAACAATGCCTTTCAGCCTTTTTTTGACAATATTAAGTCTTGCCTCGTCTTTGTGACTTTGCACCTGTAAAGGGAAATCACAATTTTCTGCAAGATATATCTTCCAGAAACCTTGAAAGCATTAATATCAAATTGGTTGAATATGATCTACCTACACATCAACTGTTCATAAAATGTCATTAGTTAAATAAGGCATACGCAACATTAGAATCAGTGGCAACAGATTCATGGAAATGTTAACTTAAGGTAACAAATGGCAAGAGCTTCATGTGGATGCTAACTTAAGTTATATTGCATTTTTTTTATGTCTTATAAGAACTATTGCATTTATACTCAATGACAATGAGTGGCAAGAGAATCATGTAAACATCAACAAACACGAAATCTATATACTGTAGAACCTAAAGTAATAAATGGCAAGAAATTAATGTCATTGCTAACTTATAGTATAATGTATATCTGTATATTGCTTCCAGATCTTTTCTTATTGAGAAATATCATAAACATACAATACAAATCTAACATACTGTATATTAGCTATGTAAATGTAAAATATTGATAAGAAAAACGAAATATATAAATTGCATATCTATTTCTGATATATATATATATATATATATATATATATATATATATATATATATATATATATATATATATATATATATATATATATATATATATATCAGAAATAGATATGCAATTTATATATTTCGTTTTTCTTATCAATATTTTACATTTACATAGCTAATATACAGTATGTTAGATTTGTATTGTATGTTTATGATATTTCTCAATAAGAAAAGATCTGGAAGCAATATATATATATATATATATATATATATATATATATATATATATATATATATATATATATATATATATATATATATATATATATATATATATATATATATAAGGGAGAGCGGGGTAAGATGAGCCATTTTTCGCTTTGCAAAAGTTATCTCTAAGGCACAAGCATAATGAATACAAATTAAAATGGCATCTGAAAATTCTATCTTTCAAGCATACTTGAGGCCACTTTCAGCTTTATTTCTCCTTTCCTAATGTCATGCAGGTCACTCAAAAATAATTTCTCAAATGGCTCAACTTACCCCATACATGGAAGTTAAGAGGGCAGGCGATATCTAAATAATATATGATTAAACTTAGCACATATCTGTTTCATAGTTTTTCACTTTTAGAGCTGAAAAAAAATTTGGGGGGGGCAGCTCATCAGCGTCTGCTGCTAGGCTTGAAACAATGTCGGGACGGTTAGAGTAGTATTATTGCTTCCCATATATGGCGTTAGTTCTCTGGTCCAGCTTTTCAAATATGAGTTAAAGCCTGTGGCTCAACTTACCCCGCTCTCCCCCATATATATATATATATATATATATATATATATATATATATATATATATATATATATATATATATATATATACACACACACACACACACACACACACACACACACACACACACACACACACACACACACACACACACACACACACACACACTAAAACCTCGATAATTCGAATTTCGGATAACTCAACCTGTTTTAGAGCGAGTTCGAATTTAAATAAAATTTCCGACTCTGTCAATAACAATGCTATATATATATATATATATATATATATATATATATATATATATATATATATATATATATATATATATATATATATATATATATATAGATAGATAGATAGATAGATAGATAGATAGATAGATATACAGTGGTGCCTCTTGATTCGAACTTTATTCGTTATTTTCGGCTGTTCGAATTGAGAAAATTCAGATTAGGAAGCAATGTTTACCATTGAAATTAATGTAAAAACAATTAATCCGTTCCAGTTTATTTTAAATAAAAAATACTAAATAAAAAATGCATTTTAACTTACGTGGATGACTTTTTCTAAAATTTGAGGCCTTTTATTTGATTTACCAAACACTCCTTTAGCCACATCAGCAGCCTTTATTGTCTCTTTGTGCTTCAAAAATGTGCAGATCGTAGACTTGGCCATCCCGTACTGTGAGGCCAGGTCAGAAACACGAACTCCTCTCTCATGTTTTTCTATTATTTCCTTCTTCATTTCTATACTATAGCGCGTCAGCTTCCTTCCACCACTTGCACTCTCACTTTTCACTTTCTTGGGAGCCATAATGAGGGCTAATTTCAAGAAAATATGCAAAAATATCAAGCACAATAGAGAGAGATGTTCACAGCGGAGAAGTGCAAGCGAGACTGGCCGATTGGCGGGAAGGCGGCGTCGGCCGCCGCGTGTGTTTGTGTTCGGATTGCAAGACCGCATTCGGATTGGAGGACAAAATTTGTTCGCCAAATATGTTCGGTTTGGGAAGTGTTTGAATAAAGAGGTACCACTGTATATATATATATATATATATATATATATATATATATATATATATATATATATATTTATATATATATAGTATATATTAGTACATATATATATATATATATATATATATATATATATATATATATATATATATATATATATATATATGTATATATATATATATATATATATATATATATATATATATATATATATATATATATATATATATATATATATATATATATATATATATATATATATATATATATACTATATATATATATATATATATATATATATATATATATATATATATATATATATATATATATATATATATAAATATATGAATATAAAAATCCTGAATTAGTCTTAATTAAGACACCAGCATCATTGTTTGACATATACACCACCCTAGTCTAACCTCTACTGATATTATCCTCAGTCTCAAGAAAAATTCCTGACATTCTTTATAAGTTTGCACAAGATTTTGACTGATAAAGGCATCGATGTTGTGTGTAGCTGCACACACTAGGATGAGGTGGCATCATTACATGGTTGATACAGATGCAGTACTGACCAACAGACCAAATAATCTTATTGCCACTGTTGGATTCAAAACATCACATCCTTTCACATTAAAAACTTGTATCTTCTTTCTTTAATTCTATACATACACACTGAATCTTTCCAAGTCATATTTTACCTTGTAATTTAAATGTCAATTTCAAGACAACTCATCTACTCACCAACTTGAAATCCATTTTCTTTTTTGGCGCTGGTAGGCTAGATGGAGGAGTTAAATGGTCAGCCTTCGCCCATTAGTAGCGCAGGTTAGATTTTTTAAATGACGCCTCATTTCTTGTTGAGAGGCTCATGCTGCCCAAGGAAGTTTCTCATTGCATATAACGTTGCAGTCCCAATCGAGGATATTGTTGGCAGCATATGGGCGATCTTTGGCTGATCAGCAGTTTTTCCAAAGAAAAATGGCCATCTCATCATGGGACTTGAACTCAGGACTCTGAGCTGGTCTACCCGCATGCTAGCCACTAGGTCAATACCTTGCCATGTCATCTACATTCTCATTAAACTGTAGTAAATGATGTCTCCAACATCTGCTCCTTATTCAATCTGTACAAAAATTACATGAAAGTTAGCAAGATAAGACCTTCATAAAATTATATATGGCTATATAAAGATTGCATGCACAGCATGTATGATTATAAAAGTGAGAATTGAAAAGTTAATTTTCATGCTGATGATAATAGTATTGTTATGACAGCCATGAGGGGATGAGAGTTCCAGATTTGATCAAACTTAGTATAGTAAACATCTGTCAATGAGTAAACACAGCATCAACATTAAGTATACTGCTGTTCACACAATTTTTAAGAATATACATGAACTACATAACCTAAGATAAGGAAGGTTATACTTCTGTAAATGTAAGAAGCCAGCTAAGAAAACCATGAAATAATGTTGGTAAAGTACAGGAAGGCTGTCAATTTATAACATAATAGAGTGCAACAAAACATGTATGATATTAATTTTGCACTAAATAATTTTTTTTTTTTTTTTTGCACGGTTACCGTTCTCAATTTATCAGTCTTGGGTTCGAATCCCAGGTCAGGCAGAGGCAATCTGGCCTTGTCTCCTTGAAGTTGTAGCCCCTGTTCACTTAGCAGAAAATGGGTATGGGATGTAAGCGAAGGAATAGTGACCTTGCAATGCCGGCAAAGATAGAAGGCTAGGGATCTTGCCCTCCTGTATATGTAAGAATGATTTTGTTTGTGTGAATGAACATGCCTGTTTATCAAGTACGTACTTCCTCTAAGAGACTACAAATGGTCTACACCACATCCTGAAGGGTGAAAAGTACATTAAAAAAAAAGAAACTCAGCCAGGAAAATAACAAGTTACAAA
>JAXIVD010000127.1:187500-261171 GCA_036785275.1 Cancer borealis | reverse complement strand
CCAGGCAATGTCAACTCAACAAGTGTAGGTAGCGGTTCACTCAAGGTGCCGCACACACCCTCCATAAGTGCCTCAAAAAAGAAACAGGCTGGCTTTCAAATAGAAGCTCTCCCGAAGGAGGGCATCTTTAGCCAGTCTCGTGTTATGGGTTTTGGATTATTGGTTTATGTGTTCGGTGACATTTTATGTTTCTATCTTAACTTTGTTTAAAGACACACACACACACACACACACACACACACACACACACACACACACACACACACACACACATTTTCCCTCCTCCCTTCCTTCCCTTCCCTCTCTCCCTTCCCTCCCTCAGGTAGTTAGTTGGTAGATAAAGAAAGGTTGGGTCAAAGGAGATCGCTCTCTCTCTCTCTCTCTCTCTCTCTCTCTCTCTCTCTCTCTCTCTCTCTCTCTCTCTCTCTCTCTCTCTCTCCTCTCTCTCTCTCTCTCTCTCTCTCTCTCTCTTTCTCCTCTCTCTCTTTGAATAATTCGAACATCATTTTTTATTTATCAAAAAGCAAACAATCTCCAGCGTCCAAAAGCAAACACACACACACACACACACACACACACACACACACACACACACACACACACACACAGCCACACACACACACATAATTTTTTATTTATCAAAAAGCAAACAATCTCCAGCGTCCAAAAGCAAACACACACACACACACACACACACACACACACACACACACACACACACACACACACGCGCGCACACACACACACACACACACACACACACACACACACACACACACACACACAGCCACACACACACACACACACACACACACACACACACACACACACACACACACACACTAATATATATATTTTAAATATGTATTATTAATTTATTTTGATCCGAATTTTCAACAAGGAAATTATACAGTTATTGAGCGTGTGAAAGAGAGAGAGAGAGAGAGAGAGAGAGAGAGAGAGAGAGAGAGAGAGAGAGAGAGAGAGAGAGAGAGAGAGAACAAAAAAGAGAATAAGGAGGAAGAGGTTGGAGGGAAGGAGGGAGGGAGGGAAGGAGGGAAGGAGGGAGGGAAGTCGGTAAGGGATTAAGGAATTAACACCTCTCGGTCTGGGTGTCCAAGGGGGAATGGAGGCTATAGTACATATGTGGTAAGAAACACCTCTCGCCACATCTGTACGTATACCTGAGGATGGGTCTAGTCAGAGTACCCGATACGTTGTACAAGTACGAATATATGAAGATGGGTTTGCCGTGGATTTTTACGTTCATCAACTTATATATATATATATATATATATATATATATATATATATATATATATATATATATATATATATATATATATATATATATATATATATTTTTTTTTTTTTTTTTTTTTTTTTTTTTTTTTTTTTTTTCAATAACACTATCTGATTATAACGCATTGCTATTACATATTGTAGGGCACTACTTTGATAGTTTTTCATAAATACTCATTTGCTTTCCTATAGTACAACTACCAGCTGGTGCGGCGAATGGGCAGTTCTGAGCAGAGCAGAGCATTTCTGCAACTTACACTTCCGGTAAATAATCAGCTAATGCACTGCATATGTTGTAGATTTCATCTTCCACTCACCCCTAATCTGATCATATAGGTACTCTTTCATTTGTCACACCTTACTTTATAAGGCTTCATAATATCAACAACTAATCTCTTGGCCTTTCATACATTGCCCCATCACAAGCAGTTTGCAGGCTTGTAGTGAAGTCAATGTCATGAATGTTGCATTAATGATATCTTTTTATGTTTGTTTGTAGTGGGAAGCAATAACTCGACTCCAGGTGAAGCGTGTGAGCAAGATTACCTCAAAAAGGAAACACAAAACACAACAATCAGTACTACACTATATTTTAGTGCTCATATGCACACCCCACAGGAAGGCTGCAGTGTTGGCCATCCCATCCAGCAGGAGCACACATGCCATCCTCCTCTTGTTGGGTGACCAGCTGAAACAGAAAGCAAATAAATGAGCCTGTGAAGTGTTGGCCATCCCATCCAGCAGGAGCACACATGCCACCTCCTCTTGTTGGGTGACCAGCTGAAACAGAAAGCAAATAAATGAGCCTGTGAATGAAGTGTTCCAATTACCGCAAGCATGACACTGGAAAACAGACAGGTGTTTACAGGACAAAGATGTATTGGAAAGAGGGTGAAATGGTGTAGTTGGTGCATTTGTGTGTTATGTGATGCTGGAAAATGTGCAGTTTTGTGATTTGTAATTATATATTACTGTACGTGTTGTGTGCGAGGTTACTCATATAAACACTGAACTGTTGTTATGTGTGTTGCTGTTATTTTTATTGCTGCATGACTTTAGATAATCAAGCAGCTTATGTGTCAAAATGTACTCAATACATTTAAATGCATACTCATCATACTAATTATTTACCTCCTAATTCTGGTTGAGCGTTTAAGCATAATAAATATGATCAATAACAACACCATCAGACTTACTGTAGTAACACCAGTTGAACCTATCAATCCTGCATTAGACACTAATCACCAACAAATGATTTGCCTCATTACTTCGGTCATAACAATTATTAACATAAGATAGCACTATAATGGTACAATCCATAGGAGGTTAAGCGTAGACACTTTCCACTAACAGAACATTTCCCAACATTACTTTTGTCATAAGTCATAAATATAATGTTGTATAATTGTGCAACAAAGCATAAATAGTAGTTACTGAAACTGTCTTAATTAGTTTGGCCAGCTTACCTTCCATGCCAGTAACTGCTGTCCCTACGGGTCTGTGTGGGAACACCGTCCACCACAACTTGGTCTTTCCCCAAGATCCGTAATACTGCCTCATTTACAGCATCTAAAGTTATTGTGACAGAACTGCCACCACCTGTACCACGGAATAAAAAAGTATTTAAAGGTCGGATTGTGGCCAACTGTATATTTTATTTAGAGTTGCCATTCATTTTTTCACAGTACAGTAATAGCTTAATATTTCATAAACTAACCGTCAAATATCTCCAAAACTAAATAATCTATTTGTCTTACCTTAGAAATGCATTAAAGCTAACATTTAACCCTCTTGAAGAGTATATAGATAAGTAAGATATACAAAACAGGTTTTCCATACAAAGTGAAACAATAATATCAACACTTGGGTGGAAGCGCCATGAGGTTAGGTTTAATAATAAAATTATAGTTGAGGGGCCACAATCTACTTTGCTCGGTTAGGTCATTATTTAAATTTGTTTTCCAAGAGGGTTAAGGTTTTCTCAAAACATTTCGAAGATAAGATTACAATTACATTCTTTAGGAGGTATCAACTTTCTCATTGCTACTAACCTGTCTTATTTAACTCCCATCTCACTATGGCAGAATTCTTCAGGGCAGTTGTTTTGACATTTTGCCATTTCTTTTCAACTTCAACCTGTCTTCTGCACAGGTTAAAGGCAGAGTTGAGCCGAGCAGTCACTTCTGTCCAGCTAGCCTTCTTATCTTTATAGGTAAGATTGCTGCTGAACGTACCCTTAATAATCGCATAGTTGACACCAACCATCTCAACCATGAAAAGCGTTTCTTCCTCCTTCCAGTTGGAAGAGCGCTTCATTTTGTTGGAAGGAGCTTGGTCTGCGGAGTTCATCTTCAACTTTTGCCCTTTAAACGTGGCGCGTAGTGCTCATAATGTAAACATAAAAACGAAAGAGTGTCGCCTTGCGCGGTAAATATAAAAAACGTATTAAACTTAAGACGTAAGCTTATAATGCCAGTATTCCTTACGTATATCATCACTTTTCATGTTTTATCTAGTAATATTCAATATTTATTCATTGATAAGCTGGAATTCCGCTGTTTAAAAAAAATTATGTTTTGCTAGGCTGGTTTTTCATACTGTGTTACTTCTTAGACTTAAGATTAAAACTTAAGTCAAACCTTAAGTTTCACTTAATTTTCCTCGCGCTAAGTGAAACTTAAGTCCAATTTTAAGATTTTTTGTGGATACGTCTCCGACAGTGGAAATCTAAGAATCTGCTGCTAAAATGTAAACAAATACTACCAGTCTCAGTCCAAGTCCCCTCGGCACATGCTCTGAGACCATAGTGATGCATGATTCTAGGACCAAAGTACGTATGGAAATAGTTCGTATGCATAAAGTTCGTACGCAATTGTTCGTAAGCAAATGTTCGTAAGGGATAAAGTTCGTTTGAAAAAAGTACGTACCAAAATGTTCGTATGCAGATGTTCGTATGGTACGTATGTACAGTCGCCCAAATAAATCATGGCGCATAATTCAGATTGTTTCATTCTGGTGACATCTGGCAACTGTATCCAGGGATCTCAATATATACGCCGCCATGTTTTGTTTAATTTAGGGCAATATCATAACCGAGCTTTCCTTACAATTACACTATTATCGCACTCTGCGTTGTACGTCGGTGTCATTAAACGATTACTTACCAATAAATAGATTTTTTGATCGCCCTTATTAATTATATTCATTCGTTTGTGCAAAAAAAAGAACTATAACAGGCCTTCATGTTTTTGGCATTAATTGATATCATCTAATTTAAGTAATTTTACACATCATTTGACAGCAATATGTCTTAAAATTGCATACATTATATTTGTGTTCGTGGCAAAAAGTATTTCTTTTCATCTAAAATATTCTAGAATGAAATAAAACTATTGTATTTTCAATTTTTTTAAGATTCAGTATCTTTTTACTTAAGCCATCCTTAAAAATAGATTTTTAGTTTTTCGTCTTCAAAGAAAATGAAAAAAATGATAAATTTATGGGTATAACTCAAATATTTTTTAGATTATAGCGATAAAATCTTCATAATTCTTCATTAAAATCCATTTTTCATTCACCATAATAATGCAACTAATTGTTCAAAAATAGTATTAGGACAATACAGCCGGTATATAACGACGACAATAATAGCTTTGTTAGCAGTATTTGATGTTACCAGTATTTGATGACGCCATCGTGCGCAAACGATTGAACATTATATCATAATTTAAAGACTATATTAATTACAGCCTATTATTATTATTATTATTTGAAGCTATATAGATTATAACCTATTAACAGTATTTCCATTATATAAGGATATATTGATTGTAACATTATTATTGTCATTATATAAAGATATATTAATTATAATATTATTATCATTATTCAAAGATATATTAATCATAACATTGTCGTGCCTTGATGGAGGGGTGCTTGATCAGGGACACGTGATTTATTTAATGATTGTATTGATTGATTAATTTTACTTTCACTTCACTGTTGAAGGACCACCAGTGTGGTGCCTTGTCATTAAATTAACTTCTATTGTGGAGTCTTATGGCAATTAACCCGTTATTTATCTTAATTATATTTAATGATGATCCCTGATGTTGGGTATTTCCCTGAATATTAAAAAAAAAAAAAAAAAAAGCTGCCACCACCCCCAAAGGTTTAATGAGAATTAGGGGATTCTCAGGGAATTTAGCTTCTTCCCAAAAGGGAAGTTAAAATACTCGAAAATGAAAATTATTACTATCAGGGAAAATATAGGCGACCAACAAAGAAAAGGGGGACTAATTTAACTATTTATTTAGCTGGTAGAGTGGACTGAGTTTCAATAAGGCACATGGGTATGTGGATTTGTTTCATATCCTTTTCAAGAGTGTTGAGCACTTCCCCACACCAACGAAGGTTATTATAACACGAAATCACTTCCTCAGATTTTACTTGGGTTATTTATTTACTGTATACTTTGAATATCACAAGTTGACCATTGAGTCTTAGAACACAGCTTTGTTAAAGTATCAGACAACTTAATTGTTCATGGCAGAGATAAATTTCCTCAAAGAAAAATAAATACACAGAGTTGGCAATACTTATCTCACCCCGAGATACCAAACTCTTCACACATTACAAGATATACCCTTGACTCCCTTCCCTGAAAAATATCACCCTAAAGAAATATTATAATTTTGTAACTGGGCCTGAGAACAGTTAAAGAACCTTTTCTCAGGGGACTTCCGAAATTAAGGTGATCTCATTGTTTCTGGTTATGCAGACATAGTATAATTCTTCCTCACTAAGTAAGGAATACGTGATTCCTACTCCTGAATAAATAGGCTGGGTCTATCAGACCGTCCTACGTGACACATAGTTCCCTAAGGCTTAACTCGGAGATTGGCATTGGCTTTCTAGCCGTACATTTAACTACAAAACAAAAGAAAAGTAAATGAGAAATTGGTGTAAAATGTCGTGGAGGCATTCTTTTCCTGTTGACGCGACAAAAGCTTAGTCTCCAATCAGTATAATTCACTTCTTTAACTCAGAAGTTAATACATAGTCACAATAACATAGAAATTACCATGAAAAATATATATTGTACACCATGAAATATTATTTTGAGGGGGGAACAGGGGCCACGTGGGTTTGAAACCACGTCGTCCTTTAAGAGAAGGAAATTAGTATTATCCACTTATAATAGATCTCAACAGAGGTTTACATGTATTGTCAGACTACTGGGGAAGATTATGGACTATATAATAATGGTGAGAGGCATTGGATTTCACAAATATTGAGAAATTTCGAGAGCGATCTCACTCACCTGTTGACGCGACAAAAGCTTAGTCTCCAATGATGCTCTCGCTGGGAAAAACGCGGGAGATGAGAAGGGGGAAGGGGGGGGTTTTCGAGAATATTCCTCCTTTGATCTTATTATTAATTGATTATTGAGACATGAAATGGTTATCAGCTTATAGGAAATTAATTTTGACGTTGAATAAGTAACATTTAGATATCTATTGAACCTGATCTCTGGATTAATATATAGGGGGAACGTTTGGGTGTACGTGACTTTTGGCGCATAGGCAGGTCCGGGGCGTGGGATCACATCACATGGTGCAATATTACATATTCTTAACAAAGTTTTGTGAGAAGATAACTAAGTAGGTTAATTATATTAGACTATGGAGAGCATTTTGACAAGTTTATGACTATTAATAGTGATTAGATTATGATACTAATTTCTTTCCATAGAAAACTGTCTTGTGGGGGGGGGGGATGACTGCATAGGATTTGAAAGTTTGGAGGAACAATTCCAATATAAACATTAATATAAACATATAGTATAAAATTATGAATGATATGTGAGTAAAAACATTTATATAATGCAGTATCACCTTGGGAATACAGGATCTAAGGGCATAACTAAAACAAAAAAGGCACATTCAGTAAGGCCTATTTGAGATCAAATTGGAGGCATCACAACATATTGCAAGATATTTTAAAATATACTAATTATTGCCTATTACTAACTATGTATGAATATGAGTAATAATTATATCATATTATGTTAATAGCTTATTGCCATTTAACTTAAGGAACGTCCTGCCCGATGACGTCATGGTCAAGCGAGAGTTTAAATATAGATTTCATATCATCATAATTCTTAATGGAGAATGTTTAAACAATTAATATATATTTTTTTAATATGTATTTGGCTCAATATTTAAGATCATTATGAATAAATAGTCTTATGCATGCATTAATTTTATTTATAAAAGAGAATTTCATTTGACTAAATTTCTCTTTGAGCGAAAAGCTCGATGTCAAAATGCTTCGACAAGTATTCATGAAATATCATGATTAGATGGTTGTTTCTCATAAACTAGACTTAATTATCAATTATAATTTATTTTTAGTTAATTTACACTAACAATTCGTGAATATAATGACATTTCTGACAAGTTATAAGGATATTTCATTCCATTTGTTAGGGTTGCCATAATCTAATTTTTGAACGAAAATCTCCGTAAGACGCGACATCATTTATTTGGGCGACTGTACGTATGTAAAATATTCATAACGACCTAACCGATCCTAACGCGACGAACATTTTTCTAACGAACATTGGCACGATGAACATTTAACCTTACGATTTTTTTTTCCATTACGAATTTTTTCCACTACGAACTTTTGCCATGACGAACTTTATACCCTACGTACTTTCTCCTGACGTACTTTAGGCAAACGAACTTTATCTTACGAATTATTGCCATACGAACTTTTTCTATACGAACTTTCGTCCGGAACCCGTGATGCATATCGATGACATCGATGCCATCGCTACGAAACGCGGCGTTGTGATTGGCTGAGCTCGGCTCATGATCGATGCGGGAGTCGCTACCGAACGGGGGGATGGATATTTCATAATAAGTCCGTTTAGGATCTTATTTTCATTACTGTTCACAGAAAAATGTCATCTATTGTCTGAAAAAACAATTATGTTGTTCCTCCTTAATTTTTTCTGTTAAGGTATTCACATTATTACACTGATCAACAGGCAAATATTCTTTATTTCACGTCACAATATTTAACTGACGTCACAGCGATACCCAATGAGACGCTCCCCCACCATTCCACACTTCACATTCTACCTCCCCACAGTCAACAACACGTCAGCTGCTTTGCTTCTCCCTGGTTGAAGTTTGCCTGGGAAGCTTTCTCCTATACAGTCCTAAGTTGACTGTGGGTGAAATATATCTGGATCTACGGATGCATTTACTGCCATATGTATTATTTACTATGCAGTTTGGAGCTGTGGGTTGGTTCCTACCGCACTGAGAGACAACATATGGTGTTTATCTGACTTCGTTTCTCCCTGGTTGAAGTTTGCCTGGGAAGCTTTCTCCTATACAGTCCTAAGTTGACTGTGGGTGAAATATATCTGGATCTACGGATGCATTTACTGCCATATGTATTATTTACTATGCAGTTTGGAGCTGTGGGTTAGTTCCTACCGCCCTAGGAGACAACATATGGTGTTTATCTGACCCTCTCTGTCTCTCTGGTTGCGCAGTTTAACGTCGCCACCCAGGCGTCAGGCGTCCCTCTTCTTCGTCCTCGAGTAGCAAGAAGCGTGGGAGCTTGGAGAAGGACGACTTAGATAAGTCTGCTAAGAGGAGTCGGTTTTTGGTAGATATTTCCACACTCCCTCCTCCAGCTTGCGCTTCTCCGCCTTCACGTGTTAGGCCCTCACGTCAGCTGAGCGCTCTCCCGTGCCTGGAGAGGGTGTTAGTAACTTGTATATCTGCGTCCATTACTGCTGCACTATTACGGTGACACTGCTGCACCATTACGATGGCACTCTGTAACATCATTATGGTGGCACTTCCAACACAGTGCTGGGGCTCATTAATTAACATGAAAATAATGGTATATTTACAGTGTTACACCCGCCGAGCCCGACATTGTTCTTGTGTTGCTTGATTCAGACTTTCCAACTTCACTTTTTATCTAACTTAACCTAACCTATAAAAATTTAACCTAACGGTGAGGGTTAAGTCGGCCTACGTGGTCAGTTGTTAACACAATAAAGAGATACTTATTCTCTGAGTGCTACAACCTTGATGACATGACTTCGTGATTCATATGCTCTTTGAGAAAATCATATGTGAACGGTCCTGCAGAGCGCCATTGGCTGAGTGGGATCTGTTAAATAACGACAACAAGTAACAAGTAAGTAACAATTTACATCTGATGAACGAAGTCATTGAGACAGAAAAACAATAGATGAGTGTGTTATATGTGCAAAACACACCCTTTAACACCTAGGTGACCTTCTTAATGAGACGGGTGTAACACTGTAATAACACCTAAGTAACTTGTGCTAGTGAGGGAAAGTGATGTGTTAGATACACTCAAAAGTGATTCCCAAAGTGATCTGACCTAGGAATGGAAGCAGCTGTTGCTTTCTTGCCATATTAGTACCTTGGCAAGTGCTACTTCCAGTCCCGGCCTTTTTTAGGCCAGCAGCCTCCCCAGGGGAGGGGGATGCATGGGCCGAAGCTGCAGTAACCTCTCCAGTGAGTTCCAGGTTTCCTCCTTTAGTTAATACACCTGATAACTTTAGAGGCTAAGATTTTATCTGCTAACTTACTGTGGGGGTCTCATGCAGGATCCTTGGATTCATGATGTGGTGAAGGGAAAATTTCTAGAATTTGTGTCCATACCTTTTCAGACCGTGCCTCCACGTCCTCTCGCCCTGTCTCGGGCGGATGATCAGAGCCTGAACGATGCCTTATATCAGTTCCTCAAACAGTCAATAGTGGAGCTTAGTTTACCTGAAAATCGCGGTTTTGTTTCCCATCATAAAGCCGGTTCGGGCCGGCGAGGGTTATCCTAAACTTGATGGACCTTAATGTTCATGTGCCTTATATTCTTTTTTTAAGATGGACATTCTGAAGGATGTGATTCCTTTAATCCTCCTTATCAGTTTTTTTGTTACAGTTGATTTCAAGGACGTCTATTATTCAGTTTATGTTAGGCCTGAGGATAGGAAGTGGCTTCAGTTTTGGTGGAAGGTCCGCGCTTTTAGATTTACTTGTCTCCCTCAGGGGTTATCTTCTAAAGGTTATCCTAAAGGGATTATCTAAAGGGTTATCCTAAACTTGATGGACCTTAATGTTCATGTGCCTTATATTCTTTTTTTAAGATGGACATTCTGAAGGATGTGATTCCTTTAATCCTCCTTATCAGTTTTTTTGTTACAGTTGATTTCAAGGACGTCTATTATTCAGTTTATGTTAGGCCTGAGGATAGGAAGTGGCTTCAGTTTTGGTGGAAGGTCCGCGCTTTTAGATTTACTTGTCTCCCTCAGGGGTTATCTTCTGCTCCTCGCACCTTTACAAAGTTACTGAAACCTGTCCTCTCCCACCTTCGGTCCCTTGGAATGGTTGTGGTTTGTTATTTAGATGACTGTCTTTTTATTGCTTCATCGGTAGAGGCCTTGCGGGTCCAGGTGGGCTATGCCTTGCACTTCTTTCATTCTCTGGGTCTCACCATCAATGTGCGGAAGTCGGTCCTGGAGCCTACCCAGAGGGTTACATTCCTTAATGTGGTTCTCGATTCTTTCCTTGACTTTGCCCTCTTGTAGGAGGAAGCGCATCAGGGAAAATGGTTTGCTCCTCCTCAACAGAGATATCACCTTATAAGACTTGTCCTCTTTTATTGGTTTAGCGGTGACTTCTGGCCCTGCTGTAGAGTTAGCTCTTCTCTGTTACAGGTACCTGGAGATTATTCGTATCAGGGATCTCTCTCTCGGTCTTATGGCAATTATAATTCCTATGTTGTTTGAGATGCTCACGCCCGGGAATTAGTCACTTGGTGAGTGACTAATGTAGTTTTCAGGAGAGGTCGCTCCGCTCTTCTTCTCCACCATGTTAGATGTTTACAGATGCTTGCCTGACTGACTGGGGTGCTTTGATGGAGGACTTTACAACTGGAGGTCACTGGGCCCACAAGGAGCTGGATCATTTAAACTCTTTGGAGTTAAGGGCCATTCTGTTGGGCTTGCAGTCACTTTGTCGGGATAAGAATGGCTCATATTAGGCTTCGCTCTGACAACACCACTGCGGTTGCATGTATTGATCGTTGTGGTAGCACACGACCTACACTTCATGCTTTTACAGAACAGTTTTTTAAGTGGGCTGCTTCTAGGAATATTATTTTGTTGGCACAGCATGTACAGGGTTTATACAATGTGACAGCAGACAGAGTCTAGAGTCAGTAGGATGGATGGTGAGAGGATGTTACAGCCGTGTATTTTCAGGATGGTTTGTCAGCGTTTTTATACTCCTGATATCAATCTTTTTGCTACACAGATAAATGCTCAGTTACCTGACTATGTTTCTTGGAGGCCAGACCCATCTGCTATGTGCATTAATGCCTTTACCTTGGATTGGGGTGGTAAGAGTTTATATGTTTTCCACTTTTCAGTGTGGTATCCAGGGCTCTCCGGAAACTGCAGGACTACGGGGCGACGGCGCTGATGATTCTCCCACTGTGGCCAACTCAGGTGTGGTTTCCGGCGGCCCTTCAAATATTGGCAGCCGATCCAGTCTTGCTTCCACGCTGTCCTCTGCTTTTTTCCGCAACAGCTAACTCTTGCACACCCTCGTGCTCGGGGATTGGTCTTGACAGCGATGGTGCTCTCTGGGCAGCGTTCACACGTCGAGGCCTTTCGACAGAGGTTGCCCAGTTTATCCTTCGGTCTTGGAGATCTAGCACTAAGGCTCAATATGGGCCGTGTATCAACAGCTGGCTGTCATTTTGCCTCGATAGGGAAGTGATCCGTTTCTACCACCTGTGTATGTCCTTCTGGACTATCTTTTGTCAGAATTTAAACGAAGGACAGGCCGTGGGTACAGCTCTATGAACACTATCCGGTCTGGCATCTATGCAGTTGCTACTTTTGATGGACGTCCTGCGGGACAGCATCCTTTAGTTTCTCGTTTCATGACGTGGGATTAATATCTGCAGTCTGGGTCCCACGGAGGATTTGTCCTTTCCTCAGTTATCCATAAAATTGGTCGTTCTTATGTTCTTGTTGACTGGCCAACGTGGCCAGACCTTGCATTTGCTGGACAGAAGAAATTTGTTTGTCTCTGAGACTCAGGTTGTTTTTGGGATTGGCGATCTGGTGAAAACTTCCCGTCCTGGGGTCCTTCTGTCAAGGGTGGCCTTTGAGGCTTACCCGCATGACAACTGCTTATGCGTTTTGCACACCATTGAGCATTATCTTGATAGGACAACGACCTTCCGAGGAGCGCTTACGGGGTTTTTCTTGACGACACGACCTCCAGTACGGTTGGCCTCTCGTGATACTTTGCGTCGTTGATGGGGGCTGCTGGCATTGACCTTACTATATTTTCTCCCCATTCGACTAGGTCTGCATCGTCCAGCAAGGTGGCCCTGGTTTTGCCGTTATTCATGAGTGTCTCCACCATTGGTTGGGCCAGGGAGTCGACCTTTACGCAACACTACCGGAAGCCCATCGCTCAGCATGGACAGCTTGCGAGGGCAATTTTGTCATATAATGTTTGGCCTTTTCCTCTGCTCAGGGTTTAATGTGAGGGTACTTTGAACCCACTTTTCGTATGGGTGATGGGTGATTTTTCTTTCGATGTTCCTGTGGGACTGTGTTTCACAATGTTTGTTTTTTGGGTAATTGTTAATGTTTTGTATTTCCTGAAATACAGTGTTGTGCTTTACTTTGTTCCTATGGTATTTCTTTTCCACGGCTCTATACTGAATTTTGTGTGATTTGGTAGGTTTTAGGAACCTCTCTAAAGCTTTCATTGGGTACCGCTGTGACGTCAGTTAAATATGGTGACGTGAAATTGTAAGATTAAACGAGTACTTACCAAGTATGAAGTTTGATCGTAATTTCACGAACATTTAACGACGTCACAGTGGTGCACAATGCCCTCCCTCCCTGCCCTATCTTTGGGGCTTGGGCTCTTAGCAGTAGTTGGGGGCTGCTTCCTAAAACCTACTCTCTAAACGGACTGATGTTGGAATGATAGCAGAGCGTCTCATTGTGCACCACTGTGACGTCGTTAAATGTTCGTGAAATTACGATCAAACTTCATACTTGGTAAGTACTCGTTTAATCTTACAATAATATTTCCTTTTAAAATAAGTATTGATGATATCACTGAACCCATTAAAAGATTTGAAAAACTTACAATCAATATTAATCGCAATCTTGATAGTGTAAAAGATAATGATTTTACAAGTGATTTAATTATGCGAAGTTAAAGCAGTTACATTTTGCTATGAATGATTACTTGATCCATATTTAAGTTATAACTTAAATGATTCCAAGAGAAATAGACAAACAAGAGGTGCTGTAAATATTGTTGGATCAATTGCAAATGCTCATTTT
Organism: Cancer borealis; assembly: GCA_036785275.1. Lineage (NCBI taxonomy): Eukaryota > Metazoa > Arthropoda > Malacostraca > Decapoda > Cancridae > Cancer > Cancer borealis. The sequence continues at coordinate 247,424 of JAXIVD010000127.1, read as the reverse complement.
GGTACAGCAACACAAGACCAAATATATCACATTAACGAGAAATTGCAATCTCTTAATTAATTTACGGAATAAAAAAGGAGAGTCCGCAATGGACATTCTCATACTTGAATGTTACTCTAGGTAATTTAACAAATGTACACCAAGCATTAGATAAACTGGAAACAGTTACGAGTGTGACTGAAAAAATATTTAATTAATTAAATGATAAAATAACTGAAACAAATCAAGAAGTGCTTATGTTAGAAACTTTTCTACATGTACATTTAGCTCTTAAGTGTTATCTCTGCTGATCATATAAATTGAAGAATTGGGTTACAGACCATGTTGGAAAACCATATTTCTCCTCACATTGTAACTAACACTATGTTATTGAAATTATTGGATGATATTTCTGTTAAAACTATTGATTTATTGCTCCCTCCTGAACCAGAATTTTTAGGTTTGCATAGAGCTGCTATTCGAGTTGTACATAAGACTGCATTAGATGGATTGAGTTTCTACTTACTTATTCCCCTCGGAGGTGATCCCTCAGACACTTTTGATGTCCTAGGAATGGATTCTTTACCATATCCTATTCCACATACTGATGCTTTCATGTTACATTATATCTCAAAGTATTATTTGGTTATTAGTGAGTCTGAACTCATTATTTTTTAATGGATGATTTTAATGTATGTAGGAAATATGACAATTTATTGATTTGTCCACCAGTTTATAAAAGAAATACTGATGTTTGTGAAATTAGCATTGTTTCTTGAAAAACAATTTGTCTCTAACTGTGTAAAACACAAATTGTTAAGGAGTTTCCACCTATTTTTATCAAATATTTGCAAGGATGGATTTATGCAACCAGTAAATATCAAGCCATACCCTTCTCACTGCCTCTCCCCTTCACAACATGGGAACATGGATTTCTCATGAATGTTACTAATATCACCCTACCTAGCAGTAATAGATTGGACCCTTTACCCCTTAACGACTACATTGACCAGCTGCAGCTGATACTGAAGCAACAGAACGCCGACGCAGGACTTCCGGAGTGGACGCGAATGGGTATCACTGTGTTGATTACCTTACTCTTTGTGATACTGGCTGTTGGACTCAAACGGACGCGTGACTGCTGGTACGCTTCTCGGTTAGCCAATCCACCGGAAGACACCCAAGAGTCTCACGAATTAATGCCGGATCCTCCACCGTCGACTTCAGCGACGTGTCAACATCATTAATATAGTGCCCGAGGACGTGCACTTGAAGATGGGGGTAATGTCGTGACCATAATTATGTGATATGTGAAGGTGGAAGATACATGTGGAATAGTAACCACATGGCTTGGAACCACGTGGTAAGGAAATGTAAAGATTGGAGAGGAAATCAAATACATACTAAGATTATGGGTCAGTCAGTGGCGAGATCAAAACAACAGGTATTCCATATCAGAACGCTAGGTAAACACGCAGATAATCCATATACAGGAAATTAAATGTACAAGAGAATATGGTCTAGATATCAGCATGCAGACTAGATAGTGAGATAAAAGGGAAGGTATATATGTTAAGTATGAAGCAGAAGTTCAAATGTTGTTATACACATAGCCCTACAAATGTAATGTTTACTTATGACCAGAGGGAAAAAGACAAACGTAATGCTTACTTATTATCAAAGAGTCAGATAAATGGGAAGATAAATTTTGTGAGACAGAAGTGATTTTATGAGACGAGAGTTCAAATGTTGTCCACACAGAGGGAAAACAAGCCTAAGGATTAGCCTAACAACAATGTCATATCCGTCACTGATGTACTAAGAACATAAGAACATAAGAAATTAGGAGACTGCAAGAGGCCAGTTAATGACCTATACGAGGCAGTTCCTTGTCCCCCACCCTTGGAATAATCCAATATTTAGCCATCCCACCTGTCATCCCTATCCATACTCTCATCCAGCCGTCTTTTAAAGCTACCTATTGACTCAGCACTTACTACGTGTCTATCCAGCCTATTCCAATCATTCACGACTCTGTTTGTGAATCAATATCTACCTATGTCTGTCCTGAATCTAAGTTTTTCTAGCTTGTACCCATTTCCACGCGTCCTATCCTGGGTACTAAATTCTAAAACCTGATCAATGTTTCCCTTATTAATTCCTTTTACCCATTTGAAAACCTCAATCATATCCCCTCTTGCCCTCCTTCTCTCTAGGGAGTGGAGATTAAGACGTTTTAACCTATCTTTGTAGGGTAAATTTCTCAGCCCCTGAATCATCTTGGTCATTCTTCTCTGAACTGCCTCCAAGGAGCCTATATCCTTCCTATAATAAGGGGACCAAAATTGAGCTGCATAATTTAGGTGGGGTCTAACTAGCGCTAAATACAACCTCAGAATGACCTCAGAACTCCTATTTGTCACACACCTACTAATAAATCCCAGTATCTTGTTGGCTCTATTTCTAGCTATAATACACTGTTCCCTGGGGCGCAAGTCACTGCTTATTTGAACTCCTAAATCCCTCACACTATATGACCTTCCTAAGATACTGTCATTTAATGTGTAGTCTACAGACCTATTTCCTTTACCTACGCTCATAATGCTACACTTGTTAACATTAAACTGCATCTTCCATTTCTCTGACCACTCGTACAGCCTATTTAAGTCATCCTGCAGCATCCTAGCATCGTCTAAATTCTTGACCTGTCTTCCTATCTTTGTGTCATCGGCAAATTTACTGATATCACTATTCCTGTCTCTAAGTCATTTATATGAATTATGAATAACAATGGTCCTAGTACTGATTCCTGTGGTACCCCACTAGTGACATTACCCCATTCTGATTTCTTCCCATTAATTTGTACCCTCTGTTCCCTACCAATAAGCCATCCCCTAATCCATTCTAGTACCTTCCCACCTATGCCGTGAGCCTTAACTTTACTTAATAGTCTCCTATGGGGTACTCTGTCAAAGGCTTTACTGAAGTCCAGATAAACTATATCATACTCGTCCCCCTTATCTATTATTTCAAATACTTTCCTATAGAAGGATAATAAATTTGTGAGGCATGACTTCCCCTTGCTAAAACCATGTTGACTATGTCTAATTAGCTTGTGTTCATCTAAATGTTTCCTAATTGCCCTTGCTATGATAGCTTCTAACATCTTGCCTACCACTGATGTTAAACTAATTGGGCGGTAGTTACTACTTTCTGCCTTATCTCCTTTCTTGAATATAGGAACTACATTTGCCTGCCTCCATTGCCTAGGAACTACTCCTGTGTCTAGTGACTCTCTAAAAATCATTGCAATAGGATCAACGAGTTCTTCTCTACATTCCCTAAGAATCCTCGGAAAAATGTCGTCCGACCCTGGAGATTTAGTCTTTTTAAGTCTATCTATTTCCTTGCTAACTACTTCCCTACTTATGTCTATTTCGCTTAATTTATCATCCTCTTGTCCCCTAAAGATCTGTACTGGCTCCAGTTCCCTACCCGACTCTTCTTGAGAAAATACAGACAAGAAGTATTTATTTAATTCCTTACTAATATCCTCACCATTTTCTATCAAGCTGCCATCCATTCCTTTAAGAGGTCCTATTCTTTCCTTTGTTTTAGCCTTGTACAACTGATAGAATCCCTTTGGATCCTGCTGGGCATCTCTAGCTATCTTAACCTCATAATTTCTCTTTGCAGTCCTAATATCCTTTTTAACCTTCCTAGCTAGGTCATTATACTGCCCTACTACCTGTACTTCTCCCCTTTTAATTTTCCTATAGAGTCCCCTTTTTAATCCAATTTCCCTTCTAATGTTGCTATTCATCCATTTTGGATAATTTTTATTTGACCTAATCCTCTTCTTAGGTATATGCTGTTCCTGCCCTGTATGAATTTCCCTTACTATGTTATTATAATGCAATTCTACCTCAATGTTTTGATCCTCCTCTCTGCCTACTCCTATAACCTCCCAATCTATACCCTGGAAATAATGTCTGAGGCCCTGGTAATTTCCTTTTCTAAAATCTGGTACTAAAGCAGTGTTCTGTTCTACCTGCCTCTTTGCATTAATCTTGAATCTAATTTCGTGGTGGTCACTAACATCAAATCTCGCTCCTATCTCAACCTGACTTACCAAAGTTTCATTATTAGTTAAGACCAGATCTAAAATATTTCCCTGTCGTGTTGGTTCCCTTACAAGTTGTGTGAAAAAACTATCCTGGACGACATTTAAGAATTCCTCCGAGCACCCGTCTCCTGTCATACTATCCCAGTCTATTCTCCTATAATTAAAGTCCCCCATAATGCACACATTATTATACCTAGATGCCCTTGCAAGCTCCTGCATCAGGGGTGCACTAGCTGCTTCGCCTAAATCTGGAGGCCTATATATAATGCCTACAACTAACTTATTTCCTCCTATAATAATGTCAATCCATAATGACTCCGTATTCCTATCTGTTTTTATTGTGGTATTGACATAGCTATTTAATGTGTTTCTAACGTACAGTGCCACACCTCCCCCTCTCCTCCCTACTCTATCCCTGTGGAAAAAAGTGTACCCATCTATTCCTACTTCAGGTAAGAAATGTTTGCCTGCAATATCTAACCAAGTTTCTGTAATACCTATAATATCTAACTCTTCAACACATGTCTTATTTATTACACTTCTACTGTTTGTATAAAAGACACTTAGTTCATGCACCTCCCTCTCTTTACCCCGTCCTTTGTCTCTATTACCCTTACCTCTATTAATATTTAGTTTCCCTGACTGGACTGCCTAACAGCCCTCTCAAGACACTCACTAAGTTCTTGTACTCCCTTCCTACTGAAGTGTACACCATCCCTGGCATAGAGCTCCTGTCTCCCATAGAACCTGCTCCACTCATCCATAAAACCTATCCCATCCTCCCCACACATCCTCATCAACCTCTCGTTCAGGCCAAGGGCATGTGAGAGCCACCAGCCTCTAACCCCCTGTACAGGGAGCACCCCTGAGACTATACACCTCCTACCACTCTCCCTTATCTCCCTCAGAAGCTCCCTATACCTAAGCACTAGCTCCTCTGACCTTACCCTGCCTACATCGTTCACGCCCACGTGAACCACCACTAACGCCTCTTTCCCTGTCCCCTCCACAACCTTCTTGTATCTCTCTACCACGTCCTGTACTCCGGCCCCAGGAAGACAACACGTCATCCTCCTTGCCCTGTCGGCTTCACAGAAGGTCTCGTCTAAATACCTAATCCTAGAGTCACCCAGAACTAACACTTCCTGCGACCCTTCTAACCCTTCCCTGTCCTTCCTCACTTTCCCACCCTCCTTCCTCTCCTTCCCATCTAACTTCCTCTTCACTATCTTTGCCTTGGGTGTCCTGTCCCCTTCACCTGCTCCTACTTCTATCACCACCTCTTCCTCTTCCTGTGTAGCTAACAAGCCAAACTTGTTGCTACACTCTACCTGACCCAGGGGAGGAAATTCCACCTCACACAAGGGAGGGTTCACGCTCCCCTTCCCTCCCCTACCCACAATCCTCCAACTATTCCCCCCTTGTCTCTGACCTGAGTCACCTGACCTAACCTGACCTGAGTCTCGTGACCTGACGCTAGCTTCCTGCCTTAGCTCTAATAACTGTTGTCTCGTCTGTGCCAACGAAACTTTCACCTCCTTAACCTCTTCCTCTAAGGCTACATTTCTAGCTAACACTTCACACAATTTACATCCACTTATCTTACATTGTCTCTCCATTCCACAAGAACCACACCTCACCACTCCACCCTCCATACCTCTAACCTCCTCGCCTATATTGAGTACTACGCACTCAGCCATCTAAATACTTTTTCACAAAAATGTACACAAAACACAATAAAATACTTATGGTAAAAATATAGCCTGGTATCCCTTGTGTTGCCACACAAAAACACAATAAAATATCTGTAATGGATAATACAACCTGGTATCCCTTGTAGCACGAGCGAGTAGCAGCACGTCCTCCTCTCAGCAGGTCAGGCTCACAAGTACTATTCATTTCCAAGTATTGTAAACCTAACAATTAGCCTTAAACCTATATAGGGATTTCCCAAATGTTGTGTCTGTAGAGAATTGGTAACTGTCTAGATTTTGGAAATAAAAGAGGCTTACTCGCTTAAAGAAGTCAGCATTCACTTAGACTTCTACTCAGAAGTTCAACCATCTCAGCTCAGAATGGAGCTGTTGAGATATTGGGGTAAATGGAAACTTGTTCTAATGCAGTCTTGAAAGCAGCTGTAGGATGTTAGTGTAAGGATATTTTATGTAGGATTTGTGATTAATTAAGTCTTGCTCCGTGATTATTTTATTATGTATTGCTCCGGGATTATTTTATTATGTGTTGCTCCATGATTATGAATATTTTTATATGCTCCTAGAAGAATTACTTATGTGCTGATTATATATGGGTCAAAGCAAGAAGAAAGAATGATGTTATTATATGACAGAAGGAACATGATGTTATTAAATGACAGAAGGAGCTGATGTTAGTATATGACAGAAGGAGCAAAGGAAGATTATTTGTTAATTAAAGTTATAAAAAACGGAAAGACTTTTTAATGAAAACCATTTTAGAAATTAGTGTTCTGTACCCCGTGACCATTGATTAACAGAACACGAAAACGTTGCAATAACGAGCGACGAAATTGGTGGCAGCGGTGGGATTATATTGCAACATTGCATATATTGCAACATTAGACATTGCAACATTGCATACATTGTTAGATAAATTTTGCAACATAGTATAAATTGTTAAATGTATTAATAGATTGCAAGCAATCGTTTAATTCAAGACAAAAGAAAAAAAATTGTCACCAAGGGTGACTGAAAGGATGATCTTGAAGGTCTTATTATTCCCTGTTTTTCCATAATTTTAATTTGTTCTTTTACTTTTTCATGAAAACAAAACTGGAATAGAGTATGGCTTTCTAGGCTTAGGGGTTGACTTTAGTTTGATAGTATGATAATAAAATGGAGTTACACTTGAAGAATCATCATCATTTGCGAAGACTGATGGATATTTCATAATAAGTCCCTTTAGGATCTTATTTTCATTACTGTTCACAGAAAAATGTCATCTATTGTCTGAAAAAAACAATATGTTGTTCCTCCTTAATTTTTTCTGTTATGGTATTCACATTATCACATTAAAAGTGAATTTAAAGAAATGCACTTCTTTAAGACAAGTGTAAAATATTTAGGACATATCATCTCCGCAGAGGGATTAAAACCTCAGCCAAATAAAATAGAAACTGTAAATAAGATGTCCACACACAAAACAGTAAGAGAGTTTCAATAATTTTTGGAAATGACTTATTACTGTGTTTCACTATTTTTTTTTATAATAGTTAATATTTTCTATCTTCTGAATTACAGTGTTGTGCTTTACTTTGTTCCTATGGATTTCCTTTTTCACGGTTCCATACTGACCCTTTTTCTGAAATTTGTGTGATTTGGTAGGTTTTAAGAACCTCTCTAAAGCTCTCATTGGGTACCGCTGTGACGTCAGTTAAATTTGGTGACGTGAAATTGTAAGATTAAACAAGTACTTACCAAGTATGAAGATTGATCGTAATTTCACGAACATTTAACGACGTCACAGTGGTGCACAATGCCCTCCCTCCCTGCCCTATCTATTCACCGGAGCTCACTTTGGGGCATGGGCTCTCAGCGGTAGTTGGTGCTGCTGCTTCCTAAAATCTACTCTCTAAATGGACTGATGGTGGAATGGTGGGGGAGCGTCTCATTGTGCACCACTGTGACGTCGTTAAATGTTCGTGAAATTACGATCAAACTTCATACTTGGTAGGTACTCGTTTAATCTTACAAGCACATGGCTGAACAAATCCTAAGGTTCTCCTTGGTTCTAACTCATTTTTCTCATTTGTCACATTCATATACTGCATAACGAATCTAGATTTCCTATTTTCTCTATCAGATTCTAATTTCACTATCCCCGGGCATAATGTGTGAGATCCAGCATTTCCTACTACTGGCTCAAAATTGCTATATCATAATTCAGTAGACAGGTCTCTAGTACAATAAAACTTATATTCTCTCAAAAATAGCTATATAACAATCCACTAAACTGGTTTCCAGTTCTATAAAACTTATATTCTAATACTGATGCATCTGCTACTAAACACTTGAATTTACTATTCTCTATAATCTCTTCGTGGCGTTTTATTTTCTTTCGGTATATGCAGTGCATGTTCTAACGGTATTTCAACTGTAATCACATTATTTCCTTCAATATAGAGCTTCAGTGGGTTAGTCTGAAATTTCACATCCTACCTTTTCATAAAATCCCAGCCTAATATCAATTGTGAAGTTTATCCTCTTTCTTCACTAATAATTAATTCATAAATATAATTTCTTCCTCCTATTTCTAGTGTTAATCTTATCTTTCCTGCAGTGGCCATAACATTTCCACTTGCGTTACGGATTGTGGTTAAATCTTGAATTATTTTAATTTTTCCTAATGCTCTCTCTAATTTAGCTCCTATTATAGAGACTCCTGCTCCAGTATCAAATAATGCTAATTGCTCCTTACTATTTTTATCTCCTAGTTTCACTTAAATAAATACGTGGCCTGATTTTCCATTTACTGCTCCTATAACTACCATAGATGAATCGCCATCTAGAAATATAACCATATCGATGACATCTGAGGGTCGGCAGTGTTGTGTGTCGTGATTGATTAATCAACATCTCTGACAATAAGTCTTATTTCTTCCTGTGGGGTGATGGAGTTTACTGGAATACCCTTACTCCTTTCTTTCCTTATTGCAACATCCGTAAGCTGATGTGAGGCTACATATTTTAACGCCTTTTTATAGACAGTCAAAGGAATTTTCATATCATCTTCTGTTAAAATGTATGAGAAGTCTTTGGGTAATGCATTTATAATAATGGAAACAAACATATCACTATAAACTTCCTTGCCTGTAGGCTTAAGTGATTCTAACTGTTCAACAATGCCTTCAATTCTGATGTAGAGTTCAGTTAATGTCTCTTTCGGTATACGAGTAACAGATGACAATTCGTACATAAGGCTTGGCTCACTGCCTCCACAAAATATATACGGTAATCCGACAACCTTATCAAAATTCTTCCTTGCATTATCTGTAATTGCCTCTACAATATCATTCTTGCCAGGTGATTGTGCTTGAGGTGTTTTGTCTGAAAATTTTCTTGCAGCACAAGATCAAAAGTTAATGGGGTTAATTCTCTAGGCCTCAATTATTTTTTTTAAGCTGCTAAGCTTTAATAGTCCAGGATTAATGCATTTCATTCATATAATCACTTGAAAATTATACATTTTTTATAACTAAGTTGAAATTGCAAAGAAAATTATTTTTCTTTTGTCTTCAATTGCACGATTGCTTGCAATCTATTAATCCATTTAATAATTTATACAATGTTGCAAAATGTATCTAACAATGTATGCAATGTTGCAATATATGCAATGTTGCAATATAATCTCACCGCTGCCACCAATTTCGTCGCTCGTTATTGCAACGCTTTCGTATTCTGTTAATCAACTTATACTTTGGTCACGGTGTACAGAACACTATTTTTTAAAATGATTTTCATTAAAAAATCTTTCCGTTTTCTATAACTTTAATTAACAAATAATCTTCCTTAGCTCCTTCTGTCATATACTAACATCAGCTCCTTCTGTCATTTAATAACATCATGCTCCTTCTGTCATATAATAACATCATTCTTTCTTCTTGCTTTGACACATATATAATCAGCCATAGACTACACCATACTTGACTGGACACTCGAAATCTGACCTTTTGCAAACAGGCCCTACGGCAAATTTTTTGAAAAATAAAATAAAATACTTAGAAATAAGATAGGAACCTCAAATAAAAAGCAAACACTTCAGAGTGATGTAGAGAATATGTTTATGAGCAACAAAAACAAATTAGTCAACATACGTCATCAGTGTGCGACAATTATTAAATCCTAAGAAACCAAGAAAAACACAAAATTTGCAATAATTTCCAAGAATATTGGAATTTCAATCTGAAAACACTTACATGCATAGTCCATTTAGTCTATATTAATATGCAATGCCATAGAATACACAATACGTGACTGTGCACTCGAAATCGGGTCTTTCGCAAATGTGTCCTGAGGCGATTTTTTGTTTGATTTATTTGAATAAAATACTTAAAATCATCATAGAAACCTCAAACAAAAAGCAAACACCTCAGAGTGATGTGAAGAATATGTTTATGAGCAACAAAAATAAATTAGTCAACATATGTCATCGGTGGGCGACAATTATTAAATCCTGACACCAATAAAAAATCAAAATTTGCAATAATTTCCAGGAATATTGGAATTTCAATCTGAAAACACTTACATGCATAGCCCATGTAGTCTATATTAATATGCAATACCATAGAATACATCATACGTGACTGTACACTCGAAATCAGGTCTTTCGCAAATGTGTCCTGAGGCGATTTTTTGTTGGTTTTATTTGAATATACTTAAAATCATCGTAGAAACATCAAACAAAAAGTGTGACCACGCTTTAAAGGTTTGTTGCGATGCGATGCGATGCGATGAGTTTCGGGGGATTGCCTTTGCTACAGCCCCCCTGATGTGTTTTCTTTTGCGTTTGCTGATACCTTTGTAATTTCCTCTTTCCTGTTCCTTTTTATTGTATTTTCCTTTAGACACTTTTTTCCAGTTCCTTATTTCTTATTTTCCAAAAGTTATATAGCACTTCTTTAATAAGTTCCACCTCATTCCTGTGATTGAACTCAAATAAAATCTTTTCTATTATTTGCTCCTTGTTTTCCTGATACGGTTGTTGCAGACCCAAAACTTTATTTCTCTCTTCCCTGTATCCTGCACAAAATAAAATAAAGTGCTCTAGATTTTCAGTTTCATCACCACAAACTGGGCATATGCTATCCTCTCTTAAAAACCGCATACGGTTATGTAATGGGAGGCTGTTTGTTTTGGCTTGGAAATTTTTTTTCGAATTTAGTCTGTTATCATACATATAATCCACTTGTCCACCCTTTTCTTTATTTTGCCGATATATTTCTAAGCTTGATTTTTGTGCCATCCCTTCTTTCCATTTCATTATGTCCCATTCCAGCAAGTTCTTTTCTAATTCTGATCTTTTCATTTCTTCAAGTCTTCGGACACTGACTCCTAAGGTATCCAAAATTTTCATGCTGTCTTCAGACTATGTATCAGCTCTGCACACTATACTATTCCTTATTATTTATTCTACTAATTCATTTCTTCCTCCTTTCAGTATACTTTGGATATATGTTAGTTTGCTTTTCATTATTCTTGTTTCAAATAGTGATGCACCCACTTCTCCACGTACTCCTTCTTCAGCTGTGTATTTCCTTGCCCCTAGGATCATCCTGAATACTCCATTCTCTATGCTTTGCAGTTTCCTTAGCTCCTCCTTCTTATAGTTTATTACACTTGCTCCATGTAACAGCATTGGCATGACTACTGATTTCCAGTAGGTTTTCCCGATTAACATTTTGTTGCAGCTTTTAGATATAACACTGTAGGTTAAGTTTGTCATCCTCTGGGCCTTTTTCAGCATTTCTTCTTTGTGTTCTCTGAAGCAGTTTTTCTGGTTGTTTATGTTGACTCCTAAGTATTTTATTTTGTCTGTCACCTTTATTCCTTCTATTTCTTCTATTTTTTCATTGACGTTATATAGTATAAAATAGCTCTTTTCTTTGTTTAGTTCTAGTCCGCAGCTTTTACTTATTTCTATTAAATCTTTAATGTTTTTCACTGCTTCTTCTTGACTTGATGACATTTGTAGCCCATCATCCGCAAAAAATAGGGTGTTAATTTTAACTTGATGATCTACATATCCACATCCATTCTTCTGTAGTTTGTCCAATATGATGTACGTTATTAATTTAAAAAATGTTGTTGATCCAGTGCACCCCTGCCGTATTCCATTTGTGATGTTTAATTCTATTTCTCTTTCGCTGTCTATCTTTATTCTGGTTTTGTCCTTGCTGTAGATCTCCTTTATGCATTAAATTATTTTGCTGTTGACCTTGTATTCTATCATGACCTGAATCAGCTTCTCCCTGCTTACATAGTCAAAAGCCTTTTTGAAGTCTACTGCTGCTATGTAGAGTTGCTTTCTTCGTTCATAAGTTTGCCTTATGCAGTACTGGAGTAAGTACAAATTGTCTTCAATTCGCTTCCCGGTGGTAGATCCTGATTGTTCTTCTTTTTCTTCTTCATTCATCTTCAGGTGTGTGTCAATTCTTTCTTTCATTATCCTCATAAATATTTTGTATGACATGTTAGTTAGCGAGATTGGTCTTAGATCTTTAGCCTCTGGGGTCTTTGTGTTTGTGTTTAATTCTGTCCAGCTCTCCGCTATCTCCCCACTTTCCAGTATCTTATTTAGGCTTATTTTCAATGCCTCCAAACACTTGTCATTTCCTTGGAAGGCTTTAAAGTATTCTGGCTTTAGATTATCTGGCCCGGCTGCTTTCCCTGCCTTCATTGATTTTAAACAATTTTTTATCTCTGTTGTTGATATTTCTTGATGCTCCATTTTGTTGCAAAAAGTTTCTACCCTCCCCACTGCATCCATATATTCTCTGAGCAGCATAGGTACTTCCATCCTGTCTTGTCCATTCAGTGTGATTGTATTCTCCTCTTTCAAGCCATTTTCGTATTCTTTTCTCTTATCTTCATTCCATACATTTGGAGTGTTGTTAGCTTCTTTTTGGTATATTCCTTTCCAAAAATTCATCATTTCTTCCTCCTTCTCTTCCTCATGTAGTCTTTTTCCGTCTTTGTATAATTCTACACTGTCTCTCTTTTTTATTTCTTGTACCCTCAGCTTCCTGATGTTATCCCATAGTTTCTTTCCTTGGTCTTTTCCTTGTTTTATTTCCTTTGTTATTTTTTCTTCGTGTAAACATATTTCTCTTCTTATTTTATCTTGGACATTCCTTTTTTGCTTCTTGTATTCTTTCTTCCATCTTTCTCTATCTTGATCAGTCAATGCATTCCTTCTTTTCCTGTTGTATTCCTTTCTTATTGCTATCTCTTTTTTTATTTCCTCTGTCATCCACGGTGATACATTGCCATCTCTGGTACTCCTCTTCCTGTACACCCGCTTTAGCCTTTTGTCCGCTTATCTCTTCTAGTTTCCCTATATCCATTGTTTCTTCTTGGTTTAATTCCTCTTCCACATCCTGTATAAAAACCTGGAGTGAATTATCGTCTTTCTTGTAGTATTCTATTTCCTTGGTCTCATTTGTGATCTTTTTCGTTCCTGGTGGCTTTTTCAGCTTGATTTCCATTACGTTGTGGTCAGTTATGTCCATTATATCCTTGCCTTCGTCGATAGTCATGTTCTTATATTCATCGTATAGTCTGGTGTTTACTAGGGCATAGTCAATCACGCTTTTTTGTCCTCTCCCTTCCCACTTGCACTTTTCGTCGTTGTTTAGCATTATAAGGTTGTATTTATTCATTAGATTTAGCACTGTGCTTCCACCTTTATCTAGTTTTTGCTTGCCAAGGAACCCCACGTGCCCATTAAAATCACCTAAGATCATGACTGGGTATTTTTGTTTCTCTTCAATAATTTTCTCTACTTCCTTTTCCATTTCTCTTCTTCTTTTCTTGTCTTCTTCTTTGTTGTCGCACGGAAAGTAGAGTAATACCATATAGAAACACAGCCTTGATGCACGGCACTTCACACATAAGATATCTCTTATTTTGGTGTCTATCTCCTCTACATCCACTTCTTTTCCTTTTCTCCATAATATCCTTAATCCTCCTCCTTTTTTATCCTGCATTTCCCTCATGCTGTCAACATACATTAAATTATCCGTGGTCTTTATCTTATCTATCTTTAGTTGTGTCTCTGTTAGGCACATTATGGTGTTGTCGTCTATCAGTCTTTCCAGCTCTCTCATCTTAATATTAATCAGACCTTGTATAATAACACTTTTCACTATGATATATTCAGAGCTTTCTACCTCTACATTTCCTGTTATCTTTCTATCTTTTTCTTCATTCTTTACTGAAAATTTCCCCTTATCAACTGCCCCTTCCTTATGAACCAGCCTTTTTCTCCCTGTTCTCTTTTCTGTTTTAGCTGATCTCTGAGTTCTTTCTCTGCAGCTCTTTCCTTAAGAGTTAAGTCAGGTACAATATACACATTCCTGTAATCTTCTTTTTTGGCTTCTTTTAGTTTCTTTGCTATTTTCACAATTTTCCATTTTGTTTGTACATCAGTTAGCTTTACCAGCAACGCCCTTGGCCTTTGCACACCTTCCCTTACATTGTGCTCTTGCTTACCAAGCCTTATAGTTTCCATTATTTGTACCTCCTCAACGCCTAGTTCATTAGCAATTATGTCCATACACACTGCCTGGTCCTGTTCTTTCTTTTCTTTCATACTGAGATTATCGGTGTCTGGTTCTCTTAAATTGAATATTACCACATTTTTCATTCTTTTTTGTTTTTCCTCCCTTTCTTCCATTACTTCTATTACAGTCTTTGCTATAAATTCTTTCAAGTCCTCCTCCATTCTTTTCCATTTTGTATCAACTTGATTCAACTTTTTTTGCATTTCCTCCATTTGCTTCATTTATCATTCCTATGTCCTCCTTTGGCTCCTTCCTCCTCCCTGTACTGTCCTGATCCGTTATGTTTTTTTTCATAATTCCTAAATTTTTTCATCACGTCTTCATTTTCCTCTTTTAGGCCTTTTAGTTCTCTTTTTATTTCTACATTGACTCTCTTCAATTCCTTAGCTTCTTCTAGATCCTTTTTTACTTGAATACTGCATTCTCCACAAAACCATAGTTTTACTTCGTCCTTTTCCAACTCCCTCAACATCTGGTCTCCTACCTTCTCACATTCAGCGTGTAGCCATTTCTCACAGTTATCGCATTGGATTCCTACTTCCCCGCTGGCCATCTTCCTCTCACAATGTTTGCATATGTCTCGGCGGGTCACTCTGCTGGTCCTCCTTCTCGTCTTGTCCTCACAGCTTCCACATTTGCTTTCTTCATTGACTCTTCTGGTAAATCCACAGTCTCTACACTCCCTCATCCTTTCCCCTCTATGCTTTCCATTCTCCATGATGAATAACAAAAAATACCACCGTGTTTTGAAGAAAAAAAATTTCAGCTGAGAAAAAAAAGTACCAGCGTGTTTTCTTGGTTCTTGGTGTTGTTTAGGGCTGCGACGATTCAGTTGATCATATGAGCCCTGGTGAAGTCCTGTGAAGTTATCACAGGCATGTTAGCTGACCCGTCTCCTTTAAGAAGGCGGTGGTGAGACGGATGACAGCTGGTTGTTGTCAGGGGTGGACGCCTGCTGCTGCTAGCAGAGTAGGCAGGTCAAAGGTGGTGACGTTCAGGGCCAGGAGTTGGGAGCGGAGCAATAGTCGGTGAGAGTGGTAACGCGGACACTGTAGTAACAAGTGTTCGATAGTCTCCTGAATGTTCCTGCACCACGGGCAGTGTGGGTCAGGGAACAGACGCTTTTTTTCACTGCTGAAGGACCACCAGTGTGGTGCCCTGATATTTGTTTAACTTTTAAAGGGGGAACTATTATGGCAATTATCAAATTATTAACTTTGGTTAACTAAAATTTATTAATGGTCACTGATGTTATTTCCCTGTCTATAAAAAAAAAAAAAAGCTGCCACCACCCCTAGAAGTTTAATGAGACCTAGAGGATTCTCAGGGAATTTAATTACTTCCTTAAGGGAAGTTAATATACTCGAAAGAGAAAATAATTATGACTAGGGAAATATAGGTGACCAAAAGGGGAATTAACTTAACAATTTTTCTAGCTGGTAGAGTGGACTGAGTTTTACTAAGGCACATGGGAACGTGGATCTGTTTCATATCCTTTTCAATAGTGTTGAGCACTTTCCTACACTTGCCTTACCACACCATCGGAGGGGTTATTATACAACGAAATCACTACTTTTGATTTAACTAGAGTTATTTATTTACTGTATACTTTGGATATCACAGGCTGGACATTGAATTTTACACCATAGCATAAACTAAAGCATCAGGAGACTTAATTGCTCATAACAGAGATAAACACCATAAAAAAACATATACACAGAGTTGGTATTACCTTATCTCATCCCGAGATATCAACTCTTCCCATTTATTTCAATTTTATACCCTTGACTCCCTTCCCTGAATAATTCACCCTATAATGTTATAAATTTGGTAACGGGGCCTGAGAGTAGTTCAGTAACCTTCTCTCAGAGAGGATTCTTAGTCCTCCTTATTTTCCTAAACTAGGATGAAGACATTAATTCCTGGTTACACGACTTGGCTTCAGAGTTACATATTGTGATACTTCCTCTTCTCAACACTGAGGGTTATCACGAGATTCCTACTCCTGAGTATATTGGCTGGGTCTATCAGACCGTCCTACGTGACACATGTGTACCGGGGGTCAGTTTTTTTTTTTTCCCCCTGGTCGGAATAGGTAAATGTTACTTTCTATTGACACCGCTGTCATCACTGTACCGTTTCCGTATATACACTATCTTCTCATCTACTACTTTCTATCTACTTTCTATGCTGCCACCACGACACCACTTGGGCATCGACACTGTCACCACTACCCCCCCACTATCACTATTACTACTATTAGGTCCTCCACCACCGGGGTCGAGATAAGAAAAGAAAGAGAATATAATAAATAAATGAACAGACTTTAATGATTAATAAATAAGAGAAGAACTCGCTATATCCGTGGTGGTGCTCTTACAAGTATTTATCCTACCACCCACGACACAAACATAAAGAAATATATTAATACATATAAATATTCCTAGCTAAATCCTACCTAATAATACGTGAGGGAACTGATGGAAAACGTGACCAAAATACACTCACGCCACTAATGTTTGCGTGTCACTTTGTCCTTCTCACCATCGTCCACAGCGAAAGGCAACTCCATAGGCAGCCTTAGACACTTAGGAGCAGAAGACAGTCATTTGCTGGTCCTCTCGGCAGCTGTATCCGGGACGACAATTTAATGTTAGACATTAATATTAACACGATGGTTTTTCAAGTGTTTGGCAAGTTTTTAGGAAGACTGGATTCTTACCTGACTGGAGCGGAGTCACGGAACACTAGTGATTGACCTTCCGTCCAGACCGGTATATATATCCTCTTACTTCCAGTGACGTCACGAGTTATCCCATCATCCCCTCTATCTAGTTGTCCCTACTCTAACAATAACAAGGTGTTGAACGAGTGTTAAGAATACGAGGATTTACCTGTGATTCCGTAAAGGAATCACCGTAATGATAGTTGGCCCGTTGTACTCGGTACACATGGTTTATTCCTTTTTACTAAGGCATAACACTGAAATTTGGCCTTGGCTTTCTAGCCGTACATTTCACTAAAAGAAAAGAAAAGAAACAAGAAATGGGTGCATGGTGTCGTGGAGGCACTCCATATTCCCTGTAAGCAGGAGCAAGGGTGAGTTGTGTCTCCTGTTGGAATAATTCACTTCCCTCAAACTCAGAAGTTAATACATAGTCACTATAACATGAACATTTACAATGAAAAAGATATATGGGACACAATGGAATATTATTATGGGGTGGAAAAGGGGCCATGCGGTTTTGAGTTACTTGTCCTTATTTAAAAAGGGAGGAAATTACGATCATCCCCTTACAATAGATCTCAAAAGAGGTTTACATGAATTACCAGGCTAATGGGGAAGATTATGGGCTATATAAGAATGTTGAGAGGCACTGGATTTCACAAATATTAAGAGATTTACAGAAGCATTGTTTACTAACCTGTAAGCAGGAGCAAGGGTGAGTTGTGTCTGAGGGACGCTATCACCGGAAAAGGCGGGAGTGGGGAGGGGGAGGGTTTTTTTTTCGAGAATATTCCTCCTTTGATCTTTTTTCTGAGTGATTATTGAGAAATGAAATTATTATCAGTTTATAGGAAATTAATTTTGACGTGGAACAAGTATCATCTTGAGATCTACTGAATCTGATTTCTGGATTAATATATGGGGGGCGATTTGCGTACGTGACTTTTATCACGTAGACAGGCGGGAACATGAGTGTTGCACAACATGATGCAATATCACGTATCTCTTAATAAAGTGTTATGAGAAGATAGCTAAGTAAGTTAATTATGTTAGGCTAGGGAGTGCAGTTTTACGAGTAACTGAATATTAATGGCTTGAATATAATATGATTCTAATTTCTTTCCATAGAAAACTGACTTGGGGGAATGACTGTACAAAACTTGAAGATTTGGGGGCAATTCCAATATAAGACAATAATATCAATATACAATACAAAAATTATAAATGATATGTGAGCAAAAACATTTATATAACGAAGTATCATCTAGGGAATATGAATCTGAGGGCATATCACCATTTCCTTGGGAGTTTACAACCTAGTTAGTTTCTGTGTTAATCTCAGAACAATAACAAAACGAAGGCGCATTCAGTAAAGCCTAGGTGAGATCAACTCGTGGCATCACAAGAGGAAGTGGGAGAGGTGTTATGTTTACCTCCGACAAGGCCATCTTGGCGGCCACGTCAGCGATCTCTTTACCTCTAACACCTGAGTGTGAAGGCACCCACTGGAAGATGATGTTCCAGCCCTCAGTGTTGAGGTGTAGGAGGATCTGTTGCGTTGCGTGGACGAGAGTCGTGGATGAGGCTGGGTGGCGGGAGAGGAGGAGATGGAGTGATGAGAGGGATTATGTGTACACCACAGCCTTGCCCTTAGTGTAGGTGGTGCAGAGGTGTGTAAGGGCTTGGTGGAGGGCGTAAAGCTCCGCTGTCACCACGTCTGTCTCCGGTGGAAGCCTCCACGTCCTGCAGATGGAGGCGCCAGGATCATAGATGGCTGCTGATGTAGCAGGGAGTGCTGGAGATAGGGAGCCATCAGTAAATATTTTAAGATGGTTGTGGTACAATGTCTTGTCCAGCTGCTGGAAGAGGGGAGCTGCTAGGATACTGGTAGATTGCTTGGGAGGAAGGCCAGGAATATGCAGGGCAAACATGTGTGAGATGTCCAGCCAGGATGGTATAGGAGAGTGTGGACTGGTGGGCTGTGGAGGTGGTGGAGTCAAGCTGAGGATGTTATAAGCTTGCAGGGCTCTCACCAGCAGAGGTTGTCTGGCTCCAGGATGCCATAATGGTGTGTGCTGTGTCACTCCAGAGTTGGTGTAAAGAGTGCTGAGTGGATGGGAGAGTGGCAGGCTCATGATGTGGTGGTAGTGGTGGCATAGTACCTCTCTTCTGTGTTTGGACAGGGGAAGAATGCCACTCTCAGCATGGAGGGAGAATCAGCGTGTTTTGATCTCCTCCTTATCTTCCTCTTCTTCTTCTTCTTGTGACCTCTTTCGCCTTGAATTAGTCATGCGAAAAGTAAATGCTATATTTGCATCGAATTAAAATTTATATTTGGATGTTTTCTTGTATTGTCGTCTATCCTATTTTCCTCACACTCATAAAACGTCATCGAAAAAAGAAGTGCAATATTTTTTTTGTTGCATATATACTGAATAAACGATAGTTTCTCAACTCAGACTTCCTGTGACATCAAGATCAAGATCAAGCCACGAATTGTTGTGAAAAATTCATTCCCAAGCCGATATAACGATAATATGACATTTGATCACAATCAAATCATATTCAGGAATGGTGATTTCATATGTTATGTTTTATTTCAGAAATTATTGCGAATTTGCCAGAAATTTTTGCTATAAACAATATGCTTTATACATAACTCCCACACGATTTTTCACTCAAACTAGTAATCTTTATGTTAATTTCCTATTTGCAAAAGTTGTAAAATAATTTTTTAGGTTCAGCCATGGTTCAGCAATCATTACTGATTGTAAAGACATGAAATACAATGTCCTAAGTAGAATATGAACTGATATATGAAGTATTATCTGTCATCACTCATAGCAGCGGAATCTAAAGGGCCTACATGTAATATCGTCTGTCAGCGATTGTCCCGAGTGTCCAGTCAAGTATGGTGTAGTCTATGAATCAGCACATAGGTAATTCTTCTAGGAGCATATAAAAATATTCATAATCATGGAGCAACACATAATAAAATAATCCCGGAGCAATACATAATAAAATAATCATGGAGCAAGACTTAATTAATTACAAATCCTACATAAAATATCCTTACACTAACATCCTACAGCTGCTTTCAAGACTGCATTAGAACGAGTTTCCACTTACCCCAATATCTCAACAGCTCCATTCTGAGCTGAGATGGTTGAACTTCTGAGTAGAAGTCTAAGTGAATGCTGACTTCTCTAAGCGAGTAAGACTCTTTTATTTCCAAAATCTAGACAGTTACCAATTCTCTACAGACACAACATTTGGGGAAGTCCCTATATTGGTTTAAGGCTAATTGTTAGGTTTACAATACTTGGAAATAAATAGTACATCAGTGACGGCTATGACATTGTTGTTAGGCTAATCATTAGGCTTGTTTTCCCTCTGTGTGGACAACATTTGAACTCTCGTCTCATAAAATCACTTCTCTCTCACAAAATTTATCTTCCCATTTATCTGACTCTCTGGTCATAAGTAAGCATTACGTTTGTCTTTTGCCCTCTGGTCATAAGTAAACATTACATTTGTAGGGCTATGTGTGTATGTGTAACAACATTTGAACTTCTGTTTCATATTTAACATATATATCTTCCCTTTTATCTCACTATCTAGTCTGCATGCTGATATATAGACCATATTCCCTTGTACATTTAATTTCCTGTATATGGATTATCTGCGTGTTTACCTGGCGTTCTGATATGGAATACCTGTTGTTTTGATCTCGCCACTGACTGATCCATAATCTTAGTATGTTTTTTATTTCCTCTCCAATCTTTACATTTCCTTACCACGTGGTTCCAAGCCATGTGGTTACTATTCCACATGTATCTTCCATCTTCACATATCACATAATTATGATCACGACATTACCCCCGTCTTCAAGTGCACGTCCTCGGGCACTATATTAATGATGTTGACACGTCGCTGAAGTCGACGGTGGAGGATCCGGCATCAATTCGTGAGACTCTTGGGTGTCTTCCAGTGGATTGGATAACTGAGAAGCGTACCAGCAGTCACGCGTCCGTTTGAGTCCAACAGCCAGTATCACAAAGAGTAAAGGCGTTTACATGTGTCGCCAAACTTCGTAATGTTTTCACGAACACGATTTTAAGGAGAAATGTTTTGGTTGGTGTTGCCACAATTTTCCTAATATATTTCAATCTTAATGCTTGTTTTTAGTTTTCTTTTATATTAAAAGCGACATATATTATATACATATTTTAAATTATAAGCACTGAAATGATCTCAAACATCTTAATTTCTTCAGATTTATTCGAAATAGATATTATGATTTCTCCGTATATTCTGCACCGCTTTCACCCTTGACTCCACCTAAGGTAGAAGCCAACATCTCGCTATGTAGTACAAATTCCCTTATATATTAAAAACAACATTAATAATGTAAATGTTATGTATTTCAGCAACTGTCATGATCTCAAACATCTTACTTTCACCTTATTTATTCGAAAAGTATATCCTGCTGATTCTGTATTGAAACTACAGCACCCTCCACACTCGTCCACAACATGATCATGTCCATCTATCGTCGTATTCAAATCACCTTACCAGTAGCAGCAAGATGTGTGTGTGTGTGTGTATGTGTGTGTGTGTGTGTGTGTGTGTGTGTCTGTGTGTGTGTGTGTGTGTGGGTGTGTGTGGGTGTATGTGTGTGTGTGTGTGTGTGTGTGTGTGTGTGTGTGTGTGTGTGTGTGTGTATGAGTGTGTGTGTGTGTGTATAAGTGTGTGTGTGTATGATTGTGTGTGTGTGTGTGTGTGTGTGTGTGTGTGTGTGTGTGTGTGTGTATGAGTGTGTGTGTGTGTGTGTGTGTGTGTGTGTGTGTGTGTGTGTGTGTGTATGAGTGTGTGTGTGTGTGTGTGTGTGTGTGTGTGTGTGTGTGTGTGTGTGTGTGTATGAGAGAGTGTGTGTGTGTGTGTGTGTGTGTGTGTGTGTGTGTGTGTGTGTGTATGTGTGAGCACTGGATGTCTTCACAAATGGCATTGGCTAGACTTGAGTGCTGCCTGCTAGCGAGCGAATGTGTGAGTGTGCCACCTGAGAACTGAGGAGGTGACGCAGGCCTTCGTATCTGGAGTGCGGTCTCCAAGTGAAATGTTTGTGTTCGAAACTGGATCTGTCTTCATTGTCTAAATTTTCTTTTGCTTACATATTTGTGTGCAATATACAAACATCTTATTTCTTACTTTAATTTGATGGAAATAATTGTAAATAATATAATATGCTTTTTACTTATTATTTGGAAAAAGGGAACAATTGTATTCGAAGCCACAACCACATAATGCATTGAAACATCAACACCCACACAGGTTTGAATGCCACATCTCGTTATTTTCTACAATTCTCTAATATATTACAATCTTTTTGCTTGTCTCTGGTGTTCTTCTATATTAAAAGCAATATATATAATATAACTCTTATGTATGTGATCAACCATAATGGTCTCAAACATCTTACTTTCCTCTGATTTATTCGAAATATATACCCAGATTCTTTCTCATGAAAACACACACACCCGCTTCGCTCCACCCACGCAGAGGGCCCACATTTCGTTATTTTCAATACTTTCCTGATATATTTCAAGCTTTATGCTTTTTTTGGTTAACTTTTATACCAAAAACAACATATATATTATAAATCTTATAATTTTCTACAACTGTTATGGTCTTGAACGTCTTACTTTCCTCTTATTTAATCGAAATATATCCCGTTGAGTGTTTTCATAAATGAAGTTATAAAGTTGAATGAATTCATTGAATTGTGATTGGTTACATTACCAGAGGCAAAACACTCGCAAACGCAGAAATTCGTATATTGAAAGTGTTTGCGATATGCTGGTCAGAATTTGCCTAATCATTGCATCTTGGCAAGTAGTCTTGACATTACATGTAAACGCCTATATTGAAAGTGTTTGCGATATGTTGGTCAGAATTTGCCTAGTCATTGCATCTTGGCAAGTGGTCTTGACATTACATGTAAACGCCTTAAGGTAATCAACACCGTGATACCCATTCGTGTCCACTCCGGAAGTTCTGTTGCTTCAGTATCAGCTGCAGCTGGTCAATGTAGTCGTTAATGGGTAAAGGGTCCAATCAATTACTGCTAGGTAGAGTGATATTTGTCACATTCATGAGAAATCCATGTTCCCATGTTGTGAAGGGTAGAGGTAGTGAGAAGGGTATGGCTTGATATTTACTGGTTGCATAAATCCATCCTTGCATATATTTGATAAAAATAGGTGGAAACTCCTTAACAATTTGTGTTTTGCACAGTTAGAGACAAATTGTTTTTAAAAAAAATAATGCTAATTTCACAAACATCAGTATTTCTGTTATAAACTGGTGAACAAATCAATAAATTGTCATATTTTCTACATACATTAAAATCATCGATTAAAAAATAATGAGTTCAGACTCAGTAATAACCAAATAATGCTTTTTAGATATAATGTAACATGAAAGCATCAGTATGTGGAATAGGATATGATAAAGAATCCATTCCTAAGACATCAAAAGTGTCTGAGGGATCATCTCTGAGGGGAATAAATAAGTAGAAACTCAATCCATCTAATGCAGTCTTATGTACAACTCGAATAGCAGCTCTATGCAAACCTAAAAATTCTGGTTCAGGAGGGAACAATAAACCAATAGTTTTAACAGATGTACCGAGGGTCAGTGTTACTGCCACTGTACCGTTGGTAAATGTTACTTTCTATTGACACCGCTGTCATCACTGTACCGTTTCGGTATAAACACTATCTTCTCATCTACTACTTTCTATCTACTTTCTATGCTGCCACCACGACACCACTTGGGCATCGACACTGTCACTACTATCGACACTATCACTATTACTACTAGTAGGTCCTCCACCACCGGGGTTGAGAGAAAAAAAGAAAAAGAATATAATAAATAAATGAAGAGACTTTAATGATTAATAAATAAGAGAAGTACTCGCTATATCCGTGTTGGTGCTCTTACAAGTACTTATCCTACCACCCACGACACAAACATAAAGAAATATATTAATACATATAAATATTCCTAACTAAATCCTACCTAATAATACGTGAGGGAACTGATGGAAAACGTGACCAAAATACACTCACGCCACTAATGTTTGCGTGTCACTTTGTCCTTCTTGCCGTCGTCCACAGCGAAAGGTAACTCCATAGGCAGCCTTAGACCCTTAGGAGCAGAAGACAGTCATTTGCTGGTCCTCTCGGCAGCTGACTGGAGCGGAGTCACGGAACACTAGTGACTGACCTTCCGTCCAGACCGGTATATACATCGTCTCACTTCCAGTGACGTCACGAGTTTTCCCATCATCCCCTCTATCTAGTTGTCCCTATTCTAACGATAACAAGATGTTTAAAGTGTTAAGAATACGAGGATTTACCTGTGATTCCGTAAAGGAAATCACCGTAATGATAGTTGGCCCGTTGTACTCGGTACACGGCTTTCCTCTTTAAAAAAAAAAAAAAATCCTCGTATTCTCACACTCGTAAGAGCATGAAAGTTTATAATATAATCAACATTTGTCGGGACCGGTCTTCTTCCGGATCTTTGAGTGTCCACGTTTCCACACTCCTTTTCTCTTATTCTTTCTTCTTGTCTTGGGCAAGACTTCTGAGTCAGACGTGACTTGACCTCCTGGTCGGAATAGGTGAACCCAACTCCCAACCAGTCCTGGCAAACTGAGCAGGGTGGTGATCCTCGACGGGGTCTCACCAAAGCCTTCATCCGTGGGGGGTGAACTTCCAGTCCTTTACCTGGGCACTACAGAGCCCCCAGGACTGCGGTGATCTCTGCTTCAGCTGCGGGACCAGTTTACCAGCTCGGCATCTCCTCGCCGCTGCAAAAGAGTTTTTATAGGCAGTAACCTTTCCTTTAACCACCCAGGGGTCTACTTACTGCCATCTCTCCCTCTCAACACTCCTCTAGGAATTCCTCACAGGCCTTCGGGCTCTGCGTGGTTCCTCCGTGTCATCCTCATCCTCGGAAGGAAACACGATCTCGCTCATGTCGACTATAGAACCTCCATCACCCACAACTAGTGTTAACTTGTCCGCAGCACGGTGGATTGTGTCGCCGTTGACAGTGAGGTGGTGGTTGTAATGATGGTTGTAGTAGTGACTGCCTCGTCCACCCACGAAGTGGAAGAGTGTGTATTTGGCACCACCATAGTCGCCTTCGCGTATAAGCTAATATCCCTAACTACCGCGTCACACTCATCTTGTTTCTCTTGTTTCACCATTGTCATGCACTGGATATTCTCTCTTTACATTAGTATTTAAATTTGGTGTAATATTATCTTCATGTATAACACGTACTCTATCTGTATGTAATGTCTTTATATCGCCGGATCTAATATTTCTTACTTTTATTACTACATCACTCACTTTATCTAACACTCTGAATGGATCATTGTAGGCTGGTTGTAGTTTTGACGGTAACCCGTTTCTTGGTACTTGTCTTACATATATTCTGTCTCCTATTTCAATTATTATTATCTTTGCTCTCTTATTTTGCTTTCTTTGTAACATTCCTTAAGCTTCTTCTAAATATAGTTGGCTTCTTGCATAAACTCTACTAGCTTTAATTGCCATTTCCTGTTTATAATCATCAATATTATACCATGTTTTCTCTTCTTTCATAATTTCAAAAGGGAAACAAGGGTCCCTAAGATACATTAAGAAAAAATTGACTATCTTGAAGACTTCTATGAAACGCCGTGTTATAGGCAAAAATAGCTATAGAGAGCATTGTATCCCAAATACTAACATTATCCTGCACTAAAGTGCGTTATGTATTCAATACAGTACCATCTCTCTATTACGCCATTTGTTTGTGGAACGTATGGAGTGGTTGTTATATGTTTAATTTGCAACAAGGTATCTACTTCTTTCAATATTTCATTACTAAATTTTTTACCTTGGTCCGTAACCAAAGTCTTAGGTACTCCTTGCTTACATACCACTGATTCAAAAATTACTTGAGGTATTTCTATAGCTGTCTTTGTTCAGGAATCAAATATCTTGTAAGCACATTAATCAATATTTATATCCTTTTTATGAATTTCCTATGGGCCCAAATAAATCCATGTGTACACATTAAAAAAGGCATTTATATATCTGGATAACTTCTCAGTGGTGCTGGAGCGTCCCCCAGTCGCTTAAAGCGATTATATACCAAACATGCTTTGCAATAATTCTCAACATCTTTTTTCATACCGATCCAGTATGAAAACTTTTGTCATCTTACTAAGGTAACTTGCACATCCCCATGCCCTGCAGGTAGCATAGAGTGTGCCAGTTTCAAAGCTTGATGTTTATAAGAATTAGGCATTACAATTTGTCTAGTCATTTCACCATAATTATTTTTAATCAATCTATATAACATTATTATCCACATTCATTTCTTCTAAATTCAATCTTCCAACTCTCTTTTTGTGCTTACTTAACTCTTTTTTCAATGTGTCGACATTGTAACCTGCACTAGCCTCCTGGCTAGTACAGTGGTAGCGTGCTGGTCTTGCATTCGCTTGGTCGGCAGATCGAGTCCCCGCCCGGGCTTGTAATGCTTAAGCTGTTTACTGGGGAGGAACTGCTGTGGTCGGGCACCACAGTGGGGGGTTGGGCTTGCCTGGCTGACGTTCTGGAGAGCATCTTCATAGATGGATACCGGAACTGAAACCCATGCAACTTTAACTTAACTTTAACTTTAATCCATAATACTCATCTTCATCTAGTAATCTCATAATAATTGTTTCAATAATCCATAATACTCATCTTCAAATAATTGTTTCAATAATCCATAATACTCATCTTCAAATAATTGTTTCAATAATCCATAATACTCATCTTCATCTTGTAATCTCATAATATTTTTTTTTCAATAATCCATTATATTCATCTTCATCTAGTAATCTCATATTAATTGATTCAATAATCCATAATACTCATCTTCATCTTGTAATCTCATAATAATTTTTTCAATAATCCATAATACTCATCTTCATATAGTAATCTCATAATAATTGTTTCAGTAATTCATAATATTCATCTTCATCTAGTAATCTCATAATAATTGTTTCAATAATCCATAATACTCATCTTCATCTAGTAATCTCATAATAATTGTTTCAATAATCCATAATACTCATCTTCATCTAGTAATCTCATAATAATTGTTTCAATAATCCATAATACTCATCTTCATCTTGTAATCTTATCAATTTTTCTAAATCCCATTCGAGATACATATCTGCTTTTTCTTCTGTTACTACACATAAATTTTCATCTTGCAATAACTCATTATAATCATCATTACCTTTTAGGCTATCCTCGTGATGCCTTAATCTAGACCAGGGGTTTTCAACCTTTTTCTCCCCACGTACCCCTTCTGGTATTTTTAATGTCAGTAATGTACCCCCTTCACTTTGTATAAAGTGGAAAATAATAACTCAAATGAACATTCCATTGTATTTATTTGGCAATACTGCAGTGAAAGGATTTAATTACATAACTCTCCTGACAACCATCAATATTTTAAACAAAGAATTCCATAAATAAATTTAAAAAAAATAAATAATTGTTTACCTGTGGTTATGCAGTAAATTTTCAAGGTGAACTATGGTACTGAGCTGTAAAAACAAAATACATTATTATTACATAAGTTGCAAAGGGAGTTAATGAGATGGCTGAAACTGTTTTTCATCAACTAGCTTAGTCAGCCGAGGAGCAGTGTTTGCTAAAGCACATCTAAGGTCGGCTTCCACATTCAGTCGAGACCTTAGTTTAGATTTTATGACAAGTAAGCTGAAAAACCCAGTTTCACACAAATATGTTGATGGGAAAAGTAACAGAGAACGAAGAGGCTCCTCTGCGACATGTGGATATGACTTGGATATTTTACACCAGAACCTGACTAAAGATTCTTTCTTAAATAGATCTCTAGCACTGGAGTCATTCACAAAGTCAATAAACCCTTCCTGAATCTCATCATTGACAGAAGCAACATCTGTATGGAAAGGGTCTCTAATTAGCTTCAAGATTCCTTCAGATACATCAGGAAAGTATCTCTTCATTTCACTTTGCAGTGAGGCAAGGTGATCCACTATTAAGTTTACCATCTGATCTGATATGTCTTGCCTGTCAGCAAGTGCCTCAAACATCTCAAAATTTCCTTTCTTTACTTTTGTCTCCCACATTTCCAGCTTCATCTGAAAACTCTTCAATTTGTCAACAGCGTCAGTGACAACAGCATCAGCTCCTTGCAAAGATTTGTTCAAAATATTTAGGCGTGAAAATATGTCAACAATATTGGCAAGGCAAGTGATCCACTTTGGATCATTCAGTTTCGCAAGATAAATCTGAGTTACCTTCTTGTCATTACAGCTAAAGAACAATTCCAGTTCGTCCTTTAACTCAAACACTCTTTTGACAACATTTCCACGAGATAACCATCGAACCTCTGTGTGATATAGGAGTATTTCATGAACAGAATCTAAATCTGAGCACAGAAGCCTAAATAGTCTAGAATTGAGAGCACTTGACTTTACGAAGTTGACCATCTTTACCGTGTCATCAAGCACCTCCTTGAGCTCGGGTTCCGGACAAAAGTTCGTATAGAAAAAGTTCGTATGGCAATAATTCGTAAGATAAAGTTCGTTTGCCTAAAGTACGTCAGGATAAAGTACGTAGGGTATAAAGTTCGTCATGTCAAAAGTTCGTAATTGAAAAAAATCGTAATGGAAAAAAAAATCGTAAGGTTAAATGTTCGTCGTGCTAATGTTCGTTAGAAAAATGTTCGTACGCGTTAGGATCGGTTAGGTTAGGTTAAGTCGTTATGAATATTTTACATAGGTACATACGTACCATACGAACATCTGCATACAAACTTTAGTGTACGAACTTTTTGGTACGTACTTTTTTCAAACGAACTTTATCCCTTACGAACATTTGCTTACGAACAATTGCGTATGAACTTTATGCATACGAACTATTTCCATACGTACTTTGGTCCTAGAATCCTTGAGCTCAGTGGACAGTGTCTTGACTGCTAAAGCCTGCCTGTGTATCATACAGTGCATATGTTTGACCTTGCTGTTAATAGCTTTAACCCTTATTTTAAATCCTGATTGACTGCCTAACATTGCAGGAGCTCCATCTGTTGTGCATCCACATACGTTTTCCCAGTCTAGTCCCTCACCTTCAAAGAAAGAATTAACTAGCTCAAAAATATCTGCACCAGTAGTTGAAGATTCGAGAGGGTGACAAAAAAGAAAGTCTTCCTTAACTCTATATGGACCACGTTTATTTCCTCAACACAGAAAAATAAATGCTTTGATTTATAGCCTCGTATGGAAGCGTTGAATGTTATAAGAGCAATTTTGTATCAATTCATACAATATATACAATTATACAATCACATGACGAATTCGTCATGTTGGTCACCAGGGATAAGAAAATTCTATTGAGAGGAAATTGTATGATTATTGTATTTTTGTTTCCATGAATACAAATTCAAATAAATCTAACAATGTTTTGTCATAGAAAAAAAAGTTCTTGATAATAAAATAATAAGGTGAATTTGTCATCTAAATCACTGTTCCGATATTGTTGAAGGTGTATACAAATAATGAAAAAGGGAATATTTCAAAGTTTTCCCGAGTTATGAAGTAATTGATGGAAAGAGAATCAGCCAGCATATTTTTCATGTATGGAATTTCAAGAAGCAATTGTTCCTCTCATTTAGGCACAGGTTTGTGTTACACTTGATACATCGAACGTTTGTTCGCCCCTTACAGCTAGACGCTTTGCAGTACAAGCGTGGATTCTTCAATTGGGAAATGACCAATTTGATCAAGTCTCACATCCTTTTGGGGTCTTATTTGACACATATTTTGTGCTCTCTTGTTTGGAGGAATAGCCTCCTTTTCATTTGAAGAGGGACGACCTCTTTTAGGCACGCCCTTTCCTGCATTGATGAGTGATTCTGACAAGGACATCCTGAAGGATAACAAAGAATGCCTTTTCTCCTCTGAAATCCCTGCACTTTCATAGTCTCTTCGGTATAACAGCCAAGCTTGATTTATTGTCATATCAGTCATGTGGAAGATAAGTTTGTGGTAATACTTCTTTGAACGCACTGGGATCCTGTATAGTGATAAAAGACAATCAGCCAGATCCACCCCACCCATGTTCTTATTGTACAGTTTTACAATGTTTGGCTGGGGGATTTCTATCAATTTCTTGGCAGCTTTGTCATAAAAACGGGCAGTATGTGTTGGTTGGCTCTCTGCAAAGGAAGAAAGCATAGTCACTCCTTTATTGTCAAACCATTTGATTGCTGTTAGCTCAGTGTCATCACCAGATGATTTCCATTCCTGGAATGTGCCTCTTCCTGCCTTCTTCATGTCCTTGTCTAATTGAAAATTTAGTCCTGGAAGCCGGTTAGGCCTGATTGTCCCACAGCACCATATACCTCTTTCAGCTAGATGCTTTTGAAGTGGAACTGCATTGAACCAATTATCAAAATATAGAAGGTGATTCCTATTGGGTGGTATTGTCTCAGCCAAGTACAGGACAATATTTGAGGATGCACCAAGGTTTGGAACCCCTTCCTTGTTCACAGCTTGAATAGAGCCTGTGTAAGGAATGAAATCATGAATTACACCTCCTTTGTCTGCAAGTACAAAGAATTTGAAGCCCCACTTCTTTGGCTTTATAGGTAGATATTGTTTCATGCTATGTTTTCCTTTAAAAGGAACCATTTGCTCATCAATGCATAGATTTTGCTGCTTAGGAATCTCTTTAAATTTTTGTCTCAAGTGATCAACCATAGGTCTTACTTTGAAGAGTTTATCATTGTTTACTACATCATTGTTGTCCCTAAGATGAAGGTTTGATTTTATAGTCTCCCATCTGTTTCTAGTCATAACTTCTGCAGTGTAATTTCTGTATCTCCCAAACAATTTTCCAGATCAATGTTGACGTGTTTGAGGTGTTCTAATTATGCTAAAATGAATAAGTAATCCTAACCACTGCTCAAATTCTTCTCTGCTGAGACTAAGAGGTTTGTTTACATTTTTTTGTGTAGCATAGAGATTAGACTGATTGACTATAATTTCTAAAAAATCAGGAGTAAAAAATTTCTTGAAGTACCACACTGGATTCTCTAAAAATGTCTCAGAATCACTTGGGCCTGAGGCTTCACAATCTTCAAAAATGAAAAGGTGGTACTGGTGAAGGGGTCTCCTCTGCTTTCCTTATCCATAGAATTCGTCTTGGAGGTTTTGGTGCATGAGCTTTGTTCTTGATAGTGTTTGAAGAACTTGAGGTAGGTATGTCAGGGTCTTCAATAACTTCTAAATTTCCTGATTCAACATCGATGACAAATGTGCTGTCATCGTTGGTGACATCAGTGTCAGCTCTCTCATTTGTTATTTCTTCTTCAGCTGCAGTCGGTAGATCTGTAAAGAAGTAGAATGTAACTCACAGAGTATCGACATACCTTGATAGTTCTCTAAGCTATCTTGAATGAGATGCAAACCAACATACAAATAATACAAAAATAACTTTTGTATACAATTTATATTGTATAATTGTCATTTTGAATAAATAGGTAAAATCATACACACACACACACACACACACACACACACACACTTCAATATGACTTACCTACAGTTCTTGTCTCAGGTGATGTGAACTCTGCAAATTCTGTAGAGTCTTCATTTTCATCGGATGATTCATCACTTGACTGTCCTTGCTCAATGGGGGCAATAGCTTCATTTCCCCGACAGAGTTTTCTGTTTCTGGCTTTTGAGTAAAATGCAGACACATCTAAACCTGAAAGGTTTTGAAACATGATATTATTGAAGAAGAAAAAAGTCACGTAAAATTTCAATATTAGGGAAAGGAACAGATTTTATTAATTTCCCCCTCAAAATACTTTTTTTTCTTTCATACATAATGAAATAAACAATAATGTTCATGGTAAACTACTCTAAACTCAAGCAAAAACACTGATGATAGGCTACATTGATATTTCATTAGCAATCCCAGGGATGCCCCAGGGTAAGTTTACATGTCTAACATGACGAACTCGTCATCAGCATATCAATGCTCACATATTCATTATTTCAACAAAAACCAGAGAATTCAAAACATCTACATTACGTAAGAACATTCCCACTTCAGGAAAAAAATACGTGGCATCATAAACATACCTGAAATTTCATCCATGGCTGATCAAAGCAGGAGTAAATCTTGCAAATCTTCTCCCTCAAAATGCTTTTTATTGCACTGAAAAGCGCGGCAATCAGAATCAAATAAAAAGTTGCCAGTTAGTCTTATTTCAAGTCTAAGTAAGTGACGATTTCGTCACATTTGACAGTCAGAGCTTCTCGTTGACTTCATGGCTGTAATATTCAATGGAAGTTTGTATGACGAATTCGTCATCCTGGGCAGTAAAGGGTTAAAATCATCATCTTTGATGTATCTCGTGAATACCAGCAACTGAGCACAATTATTTACGTCAGTCGTTTCATCCAACTGGAGAGCAAATGTCCCTAGGGGTGCTGTTTTTATCTCAGAAACTACCTGGTCTTTGATATCTGTGGACATGTCAGATATACGTCTCTGAACAGTGTTATCTGACAACGGCAGAGTGTCAAGCTTTTTAGCATGTTGTTCCCCCAGCATAATCCTAACTATTTCTTTGGTACATGGCATGACCAGCGTCTCCCCAATGGAGTGAGGTTTCTTCTGCTGAGCAATTTTCAGCGCAACTACATACGAAGCATGAAGAGCAGCTTTATTTGACAGATGAAAACTGCCTGAGTGATCCAGTTTTGAGCGGTTTAGCATGGTTTCTCTGCGCTTAAAGTAGTCCACATCTTTTCCTTTCAGGTCTTGGTGACAACCGTGCAAATGTCGTTGGAGCAAGCTTGGTTTCATGGCTGCTGGAGACAGTACTTTGGCACAGATAACACACTGAGGCATTTCAGTTCCATTTTTAATGATGACTGTGAATCCAAACCTTATATATTCCTCACTGTAGCGTCGTTTTTTCTTCTGAGCCTCCATGTGAGCTACGCTATTGCAGTCTACACTGAAAAAAATTATAAGCATTTTAAGGGGTTTTGTCATATATATTAACGCATTGCAATGTATTATCAAGAAAGTTTGTTACCGAATTTACTATCGCAAAAAAAAGAATCAATCTTAAATAAAAAATATGGAACCCGAATATACAAAAGTTTGCTGTAAAATGCTAATAACGTCAAATAAACTATACGACTCATTATCAGACCACGCCAAATGTGAAAGTTAAACTATACTACATGGTATAAGAAATTACGAAAATTACTCCTCAAGTGGCATAACTTATCAGGTATATTCAGTTAATTGCATAGAAACACACAACTGGAAAGGAAATAACTACGTGATTTTTCATGCTAACGTAAGCAAAAAAAAAAAAATTATATTAGCACACGATTATATTATCACATAAGTACACAATACCCCACATCACTCACATCCACACGCACTTGGCATATCACACAACTACCAAGCTCTGGCCAAACCGTACTCTGATACTCCACACCCAGTCATGTCACACAGTCACACCACACATCACACTTAAGTTAAGGTGATCTTACATCGTGACTACACATCGCCGCTGTAGTAAATCGTTTGCACAACACCACTTGGACCATACGAAATGCTATGTAATGTTTTCTATTTCATCAACTATTTCCATCAACAATAAGTCGGGGTTACTTAACAATCTTATACTTGCCAACGATATGCAGTTTGCGATAATAATGTAATTGAAATCGACACAGCATTCCGATATTAATATATCATCAAAGAAAGTAGCCAGAGACCAATCTCCCAAAAAGCAGCAACACTAGTCAATCTCCAGTCCATGACTGTCGGGTGGTAACTGGTGCATTCCCAACCACATCTCGCGCAACTCTCTCTGTCCGGTACGCGTACAGTACAAGTCAGGCAGCCGTGCCCCTACCCTAACGACACGCGGAGGACGCGTACTCCCTGACAGAGCCTTCGCGTACCCCAGACATAATGTTCTGTTTATTTTCAGACCATACACAAATGCTAGTGCTTCTTTTTCAATTAATCTCAGCCTTATTTAATTTTCTGCAGAAAACGTAAGTGGTCTCAGATTATCATATTCATCCCTTTGTCATGTAACACCACCAATTGCATTATTAGAAGCATCCGATAAAAAAAAAATTCAAAATCAGGAAAAATAAGTGTTATTTACTCCGATAATACTCTTTTGAGTTTAACAACTGCTTCTTCAGCTTCATTATTCTATTTTATGTATTTTTTATATATTATTTTTTCCATTCATATGACCTTCTGTAAGTTCATTTAAGGGAGCTACTATTCCAGCATAACCTTGTATGAATTTTCTATAGTAATTAGTCATCAAAAATTATTGAAACTCTCTTACTGTTTTGGGTGTGGACATCTTATTTACAGTTTCTATTTTATTTGGCTGAGGTTTTAATCCCTCTGCGGAGATGATATATCCTAAATATTTTACACTTGTCTTAAAGAAGTGCATTTCTTTAAATTCACTTTTAATTTTGATTCTTGGAGTCTAAGGAATAAATACCCTTTCAAGATTATCTATATTATCCATCAAATCTATAGCTTGAATTATAATGTCATTTAAGTATACATGTGTATTATGGCTTTATGTTAGGTAAGGGATATGAATTATTCATAACATGAGTATTTAAATTCCTGAAATCTATACAAAGCCTTAATTTTCCATCCTTTTTTTTATTACTGGCACCAAGGGTGACTGAAAGGATGATCTTGAAGATCTTATTATTCCCTGTTTTTCCATAATTTTAATTTGTTCCTTTACTTTTTCATGAAAACAAAACTGGAATAGAGTATGGCTTTCTAGGCTTAGGGGTTGACTTTAGTTTGATAGTATGATAATAAAACGGAGTTACATTTGCAGAATCATCATCATTTGCGAAGACTGATGGATATTTCATAATAAGTCCATTTAGGATCTTATTTTCATTACTGTTCACAGAAAAATGTCATCTATTGTCTGAAAAAACAATTATGTTGTTCCTCCTTAATTTTTTCTGTTAAGGTATTCACATTATCATACTGATCAACAGGCAAATATTCTTTATTACATGGCTGAACAAATCCTAAGGGTCTCCTTGGTTCTAACTCAATTTTCTCATTTGTCACATTCATATACTGCATAACGAATCTAGATTTCCTATTTTCTCTATCAGATTCTAATTTCACTATCTCCGGGCATAATGTATGATATCTAGCATTTCCTGCTACTGGCTCAAAATAGCTATATCATAATTCACTAGACAGGTCTCTAGTACAATAAAACTTATATTCTCTCAAAAATAGCTATATAAGAATCCACTAAACTGGTTTCCAGTTCTATAAAACTTTTATTTTCTCCTTCTAATACTGTTGCATCTGCTACTAAACACTTGAATTTACTATTCTCTATAATCTCTTTTCGTGGCGTTTTATTTTCTTTCGGTATATGCAGTGCATGTTCTAACGGTATTTCAACTGTAGTCACATTATTTCCTTCAATATAGAGCTTCAGTGGGTTAGTCTGAAATTTCACATCCTACCTTTTCATAAAATCCCAGCCTAATAATTAATTCATAAATATAATTTCTTCCTCCTATTTATAGTGTTAATCTTATCTTTCCTGCAGTGGCCATAACATTTCCACTTGCGTTACGGATTGTGGTTAAATCTTGAATTATTTTAATTTTTCCTAGTGCTCTCGCTAATTCAGCTCCTATTATAGAGACACCTGCTCCAGTATAAAATAATCCTAATTGCTCCTTACTATTTTTATCTCCTAGTTTCACTTAACTAAATACCTGGCCTGATTTTCCATTTACTGCTCCTATAACTACAATAGATGAATCGCCACCTAGAAATATAACCATATCGATGACATCTGAGGGTCGGCAGTGTTCTGTGTCGTGATTGATCAATCAACATCTCTGACAATAAGTCTTATTTCTTCCTGTGGGGTGATGGAGTTTACTGGAATCCTTACTCATTTCTTTCCTTCCAACATCCGTAAGCTGAAGGTTTGGATGTGAGGCTACATATTTTAACGCCTTTTTATAGACAGTCAAAGGAATTTTCATATCATCTTCTGTTAAAATGTATGAGAAGTCTTTGGGTAATGCATTTATAATAATGGAAACAAACATATCACTATAAACCTCCTTGCCTGTAGGCTTAAGTGATTTTAACTGTTCAACAATGCCTTCAATTCTGATGTAGAGTTCAGTTAATGTCTCTTTCGGTATACGAGTAACAGATGACAATTCGTGCATAAGGCTTGGCTCACTGCCTCCAGAAAATATATACGGTAATCCGATAACCTTATTAAAATTCTTCCTTGCATTATCTGTAATTGCCTCTACAATATCATACTTGCCAGGTGATTGTGCTTGAGGTATTTTGTCTAAGGTTTTTCTTGCAACACAAGATCAAAAGTTAATGGGGTTGATTCTCTAGGCCTCAATTATTTTTTTTTAAGCTGCTAAGCTTTAATAGTCCAGGATTAATACATTTCATTCATATAATCACTTGAAAATTATACATTTTTGAAAACTAAATTGAAATTGCAAAGAATTTTTTTTCTTCTTTTGTCTTCAATGGCACGATTGCTTGCAATCTATTAATCCATTTAACAATTTATACAATGTTGCAAAAGTTATATAACAATTTATGCAATGTTGCAATTTCGGCAATATTGCAATATATGCAATGTTGCAATATAATCCCACCGCTGCCAATTTCGTCGCTCGTTATTGCAACGTTTTCGTGTTCTGTTAATCAACTTATACTTTAGTCACGGGGTACAGAACACTAATTTCTAAAATGATTTTCATTAAAAAATCTTTCCGTGTTCTATAACTTTAATTAACAAATAATCTTCCTTTGCTCCTTCTGTCATATACTAACATCAGCTCCTGTCATTTAATAACCTCATGCTCCTTCTGTCATATAATAACATCATTCTTTCTTCTTGCTTTGACACATATATATAATCAGCACATAAGTCATTCTTCTAGGAGCATATAAAAATATTCATAATCATGGAGCAACACATAATAAAATAATCCCGTAGCAATACATAATAAAATAATCATGGAGCAAGACTTAATTAATCACAAATCCTACATAAAATATCCTTACACTAACATCCTACAGCTGCTTTCAAGACTGCATTAGAACAAGTTTCCACTTACCCCAATATCTCAACAGCTCCATTCTGAGCTGAGATGGTTGAACTTCTGAGTAGAAATCTAGGTGAATGCTGACTTCTCTAAGCGAGTAAGCCTCTTTTATTTCCAAAATCTAGACAGCTACCAATTCTCTACAGATACAACATTTGGGGAAGTCCCTATATTGGTTTAAGGCTAATTGTTAGGTTTACAATATGTGGAAATCAGTGACGGCTATGACATTTTTGTTAGGCTAATTCTTAGGCTTGTTTTCTCTCTGTGTGGACTACATTTGAACTCTCGTCTCATAAAATCACTTCTGTCTCACAAAATTTATCTTCCCATTTATCTGACTCTCTGGTCATAAGTAAGCATTACGTTTGTCTTTTGCCCTCTGGTCATAAGTAAACATTACATTTGTAGGGCTATGTGTGTATGTGTAACAACATTTGAACTTCTGTTTCATACTTAACATATATATCTTCCCTTTTATCTCACTATCTAGTCTGCATGCTGATATCTAGATCATATTCCCTTGTACAATTAATTTCCTGTATATGGATTATCTGCGTGTTTACCTGGCGTTCTGATATGGAACACCTGTTGTTTTGATCTCGCCACTGACTGACCCATAATCTTAGTATGTATTTGATTTCCTCTCCAATCTTTACATTTCCTTACCACGTGGTTCCAAGCCATGTGGTTACTATTCCACATGTAACTTCCACCTTCACATATCACATAATTATGGTCACAACATTAACCCCGTCTTCAAGTGCATGTCCTCGGGCACTATATTAATGATGTTGACACGTCGTTGAAGTCGACGGTGGAGTTTCCGGCATCAATTCGTGAGACTCTTGGGTGTCTTCCGGAGGATTGGATAACTGAGAAGCGTACCAGCAGTCATGCGTCCATTTGAGTCCAACAGCCAGTATCACAAAGAGTAAGGTAATCAACACCGTGATACCCATTAGCGTCCACTCCGGAAGTCCTGCGTCGGCGTTCAGTTGCTTCAGTATCGGCTGCAGCTGGTCAATGTAGTCGTTAATGGGTAAAGGGTCCAATCTGTTACTGCTAGGTAGGGTGATATTAGTAACATTCATGAGAAATCCATGTTCCCATGTTGTGAAGGGGAGAGGCAGTGAGAAGGGTATGGCTTGATATTTACTGGTTGCATAAATCCATCCTTGCAAATATTTGATAAAAATAGGTGGAAACTCCTTAACAATTTGTGTTTTACACAGAGACAAATTGTTTTTCAAGAAACAATGCTAATTTCACAAACATCAGTATTTCTGTTATAAACTGGTGGACAAATCAATAAATTGTCATATTTCCTACATACATTAAAATCATCCATTAAAAAATAATGAGTTCAGACTCACTAATAACCAAATAATGATTTGAGATATAATGTAACATGAAAGCATCAGTATGTGGAATAGGATATGGTAAAGAATCCATTCCTAGGACATCAAAAGTGTCTGAATGATCACCTCTGAGGGGAATAAGTAAGTAGAAACTCAATCCATCTAATGCAGTCTTATGTACAACTCGAATAGCAGCTCTATGCAAACCTAAAAATTCTGGTTCAGGAGGGAACAATAAACCAATAGTTTTAAAAGAAATATCATCCAATAATTTCAATAACATAGTGTTAGTTACAATGTGAGGAGAAATTTGGTTTACCAACATGGTCTGTAAACCAATTCTTAAATTTATATGATCCGCAGAGATAACACTTAAGAGCTAAATGTACTGTACATGTAGAAAAGTTTCTAACATAGGCACTTCTTGATTTGTATCAGTTATTTTATCATTTAATTAATTAAATATTTTTTCAGTCACACTCGTAGCTGTTTCCAGTTTATCTAATGCTTGATGTACATTTGTTAAATTACCTAGAGTAACATTCAAGTATGAGAATGTCCATTGCGGACTTTCCTTTTTTATTCCGTAAATTAATTAAGAGATTGCAATTTCTCGTTAATGTGATCTATTTGGTCTTGTGTTGCTGTACCAAAATGAGCATTTGCAATTGATCCAACAATATTTACAGCACCTCTTGTTTGTCTATTTCTCTTGGAATCATTTAAGTTATAACTTAAATATGGATCAAGTAATCATTCATAGCAAAATGTAACTGCTTTAACTTCGCATAATTAAATCACTTGTAAAATCATTATCTTTTACACTATCAAGATTGCGATTAATATTGATTGTAAGGTTTCCAGATCTTTTAATGGGTTCAGTGATATCATCAATACTTATTTTAAAATGAAATATAATAATAAATTACTAATATACATTTTATGTATATTATATTGGTTCTTTATCCTCTTCAATTGAATTTTCTAATGCACTCCCCATTGAATTATCTACTGCATTATCCACTGAATTATCATCTGTATCCTTAGAAAAAACGGGATTGGATCTACGGGTTGAAGGCTTATTCTTGTTTCTCTTGTTTCGCGATTGTCATGCAGTGGATATGCTCTCTTTACATTAGTATTTAAATGTGGTGTAATATTATCTTCATGTATAACACGTACTCTATCTGTATGTAATGTCTTTATATCGCCGGATCTAATATTTCTTTCTTTTATTACTATATCACTCACTTTATCTAACACTCTGAATGGATCATTGTAGGCTGGTTGTAGTTTTGACGGTAACCCTTTTCTTGGTACTTGTCTTACATATATTCTGTCTCCTATTTCAATTATTATTATCTTTGCTCTCTTATTTTGCTTTCTTTGTAACATTCCTTAAGCTTCTTCTAAATATAGTTGGCTTCTTGCATAAACTCTACTAACTTTAATTGTCATTTCCTGTTTATAATCATCAATATTATACCATGTTTTCTCATCTTTCATAATTTCAAAAGGGAAACAAGGGTCCCTGAGATACATTAAGAAAAAATGGACTATCTTGGAGACTTCTATGAAACGCCGTGTTATAGGCAAAAATAGCTATAGAGAGCATTATATCCCAAATACTAACATTATCCTGCACTAAAGTGCGTAATGTATTCAATACAGTACCATCTCTCTATCATGCCATTTGTTTGTGGAAGGTATGGAGTGATTGTTATATGTTTAATTTGCAACAAGTTATCTACTTCTTTCAATATTTCATTAACAAATTTTTTACCTTGGTCCGTAACCAAAGTCTTAGATACCCCTTGCTTACATACAACTGATTCAAAAAATACTTGAGCTACTTCTATAGCTGTTTTTGTTCAGCAATCAAATATCTTGTAAGCACATTAATCAATATTTATATCCTTTTTGTGAATTTCCTATGGGTCCAAATAAATCCATGTGTACACATTAAAAAGGCATTTATATATCTGGATAACTTATTAGTGGTGCTGGAGCGTCCCCCAGTCGCTTAAAGCGATTATATACCAAACATGCTTTGCAATAATTCTCAACATCTTTTTTCATACCGATCCAGTATGAAAACTTTTGTCATGTTGCTAAGGTAACTTGCACACCCCCATGTCCTGCAGGTAGCATAGAGTGTGCCAGTTTCAAAGCTTGATGTTTATAAGAATTAGGCATTACAATTTGTCTAGTTATTTCACCATAATTATTTTTAATCAATCTATATAACATTATTATCCACATTCATTTCTTCTAAATTCAATCTTCCAACTTTCTTTTTGTGCTTACTTAACTCTTTTTTCAATGTGTCGACATCGTAACCTTTCTTTAATAATTGTTTCAATAATCCATAATACTCATCTTCATCTAGTAATCTCATAATAATTGTTTCAATAATCCATAATACTCATCTTCAAATAATTGTTTCAATAATCCATAATACTCATCTTCAAATAATTGTTTCAATAATCCATAATACTCATCTTCATCTTGTAATCTCATAATAATTTTTTCAATAATCCATTATACTCATCTTCATCTAGTAATCTCATAATAATTGTTTCAATAATCCATAATAATCATCTTCATCTTGTAATCTCATAATATTTTTTTCAATAATCCATAATACTCATCTTCATCTAGTAATCTCTTAATAATTGTTTCAATAATCCATAATACTCATCTTCATATATTAATGTCATAATAATTGTTTCAATAATCCATAATACTACTCTTCATCTAGTAATCTCATAATAATTGTTTCAATAATCCATAATACTCATCTTCATCTAGTAATCTCATAATAATTGTTTCAATAATCCATCATACTCATCTTCATCTAGTAATCTCATAATAATTTTTTCAATAATCCATAATACTCATCTTCATCTTGTAATCTTATCAATTTTTCTAAATCTCATTCGAGATACATATCTTCTTTTTCTTCTGTTACTACACATAAATTTTCATCTTGCAATAACTCATTATAATCATCATTACCTTTTAGGCTATCTTCGTGATTCCTTAATCTAGACAAACATTCAGCTACCTTATTTTCCTTACCGGGGATATATTCCACTTCAATATCAAATTCAGCTACTAATAATTGCCATCTAGCGATTCTACTGTTGCATTAGAGGTAGTTAATAGCCATACCAGGTGTCGGTGATCAGTGTGAACCATTATAGGAAATCATAGACATAATGTTCTGTTTATTTTCAGACCATACACAAATGCTAGTGCTTCTTTTTTAATTAATCTCTGCCTTATTTAATTTTCTGCCAAAAACGTAAGTGGTCTCAGATTATCATAGTCATCCCTTTGTTATATAACACCACTAATTGCATTATTAGAAGCATCCGTGTGTAAGATAAAATGTTTTTTAAAAAATTAGGAAAAATAAGTGTTATTTACTCCGACAATACTCTTTTGAGTTTAACAACTGCTTCTTCAGATTCATTATTCCATTCTATGTATTTTTTATTGTTTTTTCCATTCATATGACCTTCTGTAAGTTCATTTAGGGGAGCTGCTATTCCAGCATAACCTTGTATGAATTTTCTATAGTAATTAGTCATCTCCAAAAATTATTGAAACTCTCTTACTGTTTTGGGTGTGGACATCTTATTTACAATTTCTATTTTATTTGGCTAAGATTTTAATCCCTCTGCGGAGATGATATGTCCTAAATATTTTACACTTGTCCTAAAGAAGTGCATTTCTTTAAATTCACTTTTAATTTTGATTCTTGGAGTCTAAGGAATACCCTTTCAAGATTATCTATATTATCCATCAAATCTATAGCTTGAATTATAATGTCATATAAGTATACATGTGTATTATGGCTTTATGTTCGGTAAGGGATATGAATTATTCATGACATGACATTTTCAAACATAAAATCTATTTTTTCACTTACCTGCTTCTTATATTAGCATTAACAATGCTCTCTAACTACCCATCCGTCTATTACCACATTTAAATTACGTGTCGTATTCCACCCTTGGCGACCTCTGGCAACTCAAGGCAACCCTGTCTCCCTCAGCTGACGTCATTCTTTCTTGAAGCAATAGTAAGTAGCGGGGAGGATGGGCGGGTTATATATATAAGAAGCAGGTAAGTGAAAAAATACATTTTATGTTTGAAAATGTCATTTGTTTCACATACAACCTGCTTCTTATATTAGCAGATTCCCACATTAAAGGAGATGGGTCACGCCACGTGTATGGAATACGACAAAGGGTGAATGGTCCACATTAAAAAACTCAGCTTAGTCTCACCTAAATTTAGGATCCAGAGACATGTGAGGTCAAGGAGATTGTGTCCAAGCTTCCGGTGAGGACTCTTGATCTCCGGCAGGGTGTCCTTGTTGAATCTTCAGTGCAGGTATCAGAGGAAGTGTGCACCCTGTCTAAACAACAGGCCACTAAAACCCTGTGGCCACCACTGGTCCTGAACCATGCCCAGGTAGGAACCAGTGAAAAGTGATCAGTGCATAAGGAATTAACCCGGGTAACTTCCCTCGGGAGTTTTCCTTGTAATCCCATCCGGCGTCCAGGCGCATGTCCTGAGAGGAGGGCAAACTTATGACTCCTCCAATGACGCCAACTAAAGCAATCCCAAAGATAAGGCACTTGCTGCCTTGAAGGATTATGGTGATGGGGGGTTAGCCCACCAAGTCCCCAGCGGCGACCACTGGACCTAGGGCAAAGACATCTCCTTCTTGCCTCTGAAAGTCCCGGAGGTAGTAGTCCACAAAGACTGACTGAGTCCTCCAGCAGGCTGCTTCTAGAATGGAGGCAATTGAGCTGTTCTTCCATAGGAGCATAGATGTGGCAATACCCCTGATGTCGTGGGCCCGGACCTTGAACAAGGGACAGAGATCTTCAGGAAAGGACTGGTACGCTGTCTTAACTGTGTCCCGTAGAAAAAAGGAGATTGCCGCCTTAGACATGGGCCTTTTGGGGTCCCGTACAGAGACAAAAAGATTCCTAGGCCGAGGAGAAGAAGACGTGAGCCGCAGGTAATAATTCAATGCCCTCACTGGACAAAGTAGACGTTCCTCATCCTCATGTCCCACCATAGAAGAGAGACTGCGAAGACGGAACTCCCGAGTGATGGGGTTAAGGCCGGTTTCCGTCTTGGCCACAAACTCAGGAAGGTAGGACAGAATGAGATCCTCTCCCTGTGTGGCTGTGACCATAGACAGGGCACGGAGCTCACCCACCCTCTTGGCTGTAGCTAGGGCCACCAGGAAAAGTGTCTTCCTAGACAAATCCCGGAAGGTGGACCGTTCCAAAGGCTCAAAAGGCGGACGTGTCAAGGCTCTAAGGACCACGTCCACATTCCACGATGGAGGTCTGCAAGGTGGCCGGCGTATTTGCCTTGAACAAGTTCTAATCACCTCCCGGAGAACTGGATCCGAGGAGAGGTCAAATCCTTTAAGGGCAAACACGCTATTGAGCATAGCCTTGTACCCTTTAATGGCTGAGACAGACAGCTTGCTCTCCTGCCTCAGAAAAACAAAAAAGTCAGCAAACTTTTGGCTGGAGGGGTTAGAAACAGTGTGGCCTTCCCTTTTGCACCACTCCCGGAATTTCTTCCACTTATGCTGGTAATTCGTAAGAGTGGAAGGCCGTTTAGATCTTGCCAGGAATTCCGTAACACGAGAGGAATAGCCTTGGTGACGGAGGATTCGCTGGACAGTTTCTACGCGGTTAACTGTAGCATGGGGAGAGCCTGATGGAACCTGTGGACGTGTGGCTGACGGAG
The DNA here is from genome assembly GCA_036785275.1 of Cancer borealis. Classification (NCBI taxonomy): domain Eukaryota; kingdom Metazoa; phylum Arthropoda; class Malacostraca; order Decapoda; family Cancridae; genus Cancer; species Cancer borealis. The sequence continues at coordinate 202,799 of JAXIVD010000127.1, read as the reverse complement.
GAGGTCTCTGCGATGTGGAAGGCGTCTGGGAGAGTCTACTACCGGTGGGAGGCGGGACAGGATCGCCTCCCGTCTCATGGCCTTTACATTGGTCAAAGCAAATGCTGAATCTTTGGCAGTGTCCACCATGGCAAACTGAATACTCCGAAAGAGTTGATCAGCTAGAAGCTTGTCCTCTTGTCCAGGCTGTAGGGAAGAAAGGAGCCGGTAGAATGCTCCCACACCCCAAAACAGAAAATTCTGTGCCTCACGTTGACAGGCGAGAACGCCATCGAGGCGGGTCATATCAGCATGTTGAACCAACACTTGGGGTTCTTTCCCGTTAGTGGTGAGAGCAAGAGCCAAGTCGGTGTTCAGCTTGGCTGCCTTCCCCGCTGACTCATGACCACTAACGGAGTAGATCCTCCTGTATCTGTTGGACGGGTAGCGAGCAAGAGATGGTCTGGATCCTTCAGTAGCCAGGAGAAGAGCCTTGGTGGCAGAATCCAAAGAGAAATCCATAGGCTGGGCCCTGGTAAGACGGATATGTTTCTGCACTTCAGGCCTAACCTCCCCAGGCGGGGCAGGTCGGTGAGCCGCTTCTGCATACCCCAGTGCCTCCGGAAAGCAGTGGGTAATGTAGGCCATCATGGATTGGAAAAGTGGGGGAGGAACTGCATCATGGTCCCTGGACCGCGTGCCAGAATCGTCCTCCGAAATCTCATCCCATGGATCCTCGAGGTCACCCTGTGCTGGACCCAGGGATCCAGGTGGGAATGGTGGATTAGGATCCCTCATGGACCCGATCCAAGATCCAGGTGGCGCAACTTGATGGCGTGTAGTAGCCAAATGGATCTGATCCTGGTGGTAGAAGGCATGTGAGGAGGGGGCTGACAGACCTCGAGCTCCTGTGTGCCTTGTGGACCGAGGGGGGGATTTAGGCCTTGCCTGTGTAACACCCCCCTCTGGCTGTGTGGGCTTGACCGAGTCCTCAGTCAAAGTGCCCTGGTAATACACAGCCTGACCCTCACCCCGGGTCAGTGGGCGGGAGTGGTGTACAGAAGACACACACCTGTCCCAGCCCTGGTCACATCCTGAGGGAGATTCTGGACGTGGTGGAGCCAGATCTCCCCCCACCACAGGACGTGACCGCTTGATCCTCCACTGAACATCCTTGGGTGGTCTAGATCGCTTACCCATGGAATGAGGATCAAATGGTGCCTGATCTAAACCTACACCACCCCTATGCCTCTCCTTCCCCCGGTTACCCCCCACCGGCACACCAGCTTGGAGTGACTGCACACTCTGCCTTACGCTGAGGCCGGGAGGGGGGTTGGTAACGGACTTCACCGTACCGTGAACCTAGGGTAAGGAGGGAGCTGAAAGAGAGACAGGATTAGGAGCTAATCTATTCTCTACCTCCTTAGACACCATCTCTGATAACATGGTAGGGAGTGAAACACTATGGCTCCCTTCAGGAAAACCCAGGAAGGCTGCAAATCCTTTAAAGAAAACAGACATATCAGGTGGAGAATCCTTAGAAGGCACAGGAATCTGAGACACTGAATCCTCTGGGCCCACCGAACCCACCACCGAACCACCGGTTGATCCCGTGGCGCGAGAGGTGGGGGAGGAGGGGGGATGGTTCCCAACCCTAACCTCCCCATGTGACTGACTTGAAGTGTGAGGGGCCTTCTTCCTAGCCTTATACTCACGCCTCTTCTGCAATGTCCGCTGGTATTTAAGGGCACTGAGAACCAGCTTGGAGCTCCAATCAGCACACTCCTGACACCTGTTGTTTACATCACAACAACCACCACGACAGGGAATACATACGATATGTGGATCATTCTTTACATCTCCAAGTACTCTCCCGCAGCCAGAAGAAGCACAGACTCTCCTGGAGAAGTGTGTTGCACCACTCCCTGAAGACATGGAGTGAAGTGGAGAGGAAGAGCCATGAGAGGAGCCGGGACTGACAACATGGCGTGGTTGAGCCTCCCTCCTTGCGTCAGCTGGTTGAAAGCCCAGCGGAGGGGAGGCCCGTTCGTCACCATTAACCATAGCAGAAGGTGACAGGAAACCCTCCTGGAGGTCAGGGAACTCAGCCATATGGCCAAAAACGAAAGACAGATGGGCAGTGACAAAGAAAGCACTGTTGAAACCTGAGTCCGCTCACTAGCGCGTCTCAAGAAAGAATGACGTCAGCTGAGGGAGACAGGGTTGCCTTGAGTTGCCAGAGGTCGCCAAGGGTGGAATACGACACGTAATTTAAATGTGGTAATAGACGGATGGGTAGATAGAGAGCATTGTTAATGCTAATATAAGAAGCAGGTTGTATGTGAAACAAATGAGTATTTAAATTCCTGAAATCTATACAAAGTCTTAATTTTCCATACTTTTTTATTATTGGCACCAAGGGTGACTGAAAGGATGATCTTGAAGGTCTTATTATTTCCTGTTTTTCCATAATTTTAATTTGTTCTTTTACTTTTTCATGAAAACAAAACTGGAATAGAGTATGGCTTTCTAGGCTTAGGGGGTTGACTTTAGTTTGATAGTATGATAATAAAATGGAGTTACACCTGAAGAATCATCATCATTTGCGAAGACTGATGGATATTTCATAATAAGTCCATTTAGGATCTTATTTTCATTATTGTTCACAGAAAAATGTCATCTATTGTCTGAAAAACAATTATGTTCTTCATCCTTAATTTTTTCTGTTATGGTATTCACATTATCACACTGATCAACAGGCAAATATTCTTTATTACATGGCTGAACAAATCCTAAGGGTCTCCTTGGTTCTAACTCAATTTTCTCATTTGTCACATTCATATACTGCATAACGAATCTAGATTTCCTATTTTCTCTATCAGATTCTAATTACACTATCCCCGGGCATAATGTGTGAGATCCAGCATTTCCTACTACTGGCTCAAAATAGCTATATCATAATTCAGTAGACAGGTCTCTAATACAATAAAACTTATATTCTCTCAAAAATAGCTATATAAGAATCCACTAAACTGGTTTCCAGTTCTATAAAACTTATATTTTCTCCTTCTAATATTGTTGCATCTGCTACTAAACACTTGAATTTACTATTCTCTATAATCTCTTTTCGTGGCGTTTTATTTTCTTTCGGTATATGCAGTGCATGTTCTAACGGTATTTCAACTGTAGTCACATTATTTCTTTCAATATAGAGCTTCAGTGGGTTAGTCTAAAATTTCACATCCTACCTTTTCATAAAATCCCAGCCTAATATCAATTGTGAAGTTTATCCTCTTTCTTCACTAATAATTAATTCATAAAGATAATTTCTTCTTCCTATTTCTAGTGTTAATCTTATCTTTCCTATTGTTCTTATGTTCTTATTGTTCTCTATGTTCTTATTGTTGCGGGGGGCCCGCAACAATGTACATTTAGCTCTTAAGTGTTATCTCTGCGGATCATATAAATTTAAGAATTGGGTTACAGACCATGTTGGAAAACCATAGTTCTCCTCACATTGTAACTAACACTATGTTATTGAAATTATTGGATGATAATTCTGTTAAAACTATTGGTTTATTGTTCCCTCCTGAACCAGAATTTTTAGGTTTGCATAGAGCTGCTATTCGAGTTGTACATAAGACTGCATTAGATGGACTTGTGTCGGCTGGGGAAGACGGGAGTCAAGCCCCACAGAGGAATGAAGATTCCCTGAGAGTGAGAAGGAAGAATGTTAAGAGGCTGGTAAGGAAGAAAGCTGCGCTGAGGCTATGACCACTCGTTGAGGACCCTGCCAGTGACAGTGGTTTCGACAGGAGAGGGTTTAGTCCGGCCCCGTGGACGTAGAGTGAAGTTTCTCTGAGGAGAAGGAGTGGAAAGGCATGCGAGGTGTCGTAGAGGGTGTGTGCTTTCCACATACGTGGGAGTGTGCTTTGGGTCAGCTGAATACGGCTAGGCCTGGAAGAGAATTACATCCTTTGTGTTAGTGGGGAGGCAAAGTATGTGGCGAGAAAGAACGCGGGAAGTGTTGGAGACGTGTCTACGTGACATGTCTGTGGGTTATGCCTTTGGTGTTGCGGGACCCACGGGGCTGGTTGGAGGAGGCGTGGGAGCTTGCGTGGCGGTGGGGGGGGGGGGTCACGTGGCCAGGCGTGGCGGGAAGAGAGAGAGAGAGAGAGAGAGAGAGAGAGAGAGAGAGAGAGAGAGAGAGAGAGAGAGAGAGAGAGAGAGAGAGAGAAGACGAGTCGTGGTGGTGATGAGTTGCCAGCGCGTATTAAGGCGAGTCTTGCTTAATGTTTTTATTTTCTCTTCGTTCTCCTAATTTTCCTGACTTTCCCTCTTTCTTCTTTGTGTTGCAAGGTATCCTATCTTGTAGACAATTCTTTTCTGCTTCTTATATGCTTGTTATCTCTCTGGGTTGCTTATGAGCGGAGCAATGATTTTGTGAAAGAGAGAAGTTATTAGGCTATGCTTGTGACGCGGTGTGGGCGAGACGAGTCCGCCATATGGTAATACTGCGACAGAAAGAGGGGGTTTCTGTGCGTGAGAGAGTCAGTTCCCGCTAGCGAGCCACCAAGAACACATCTTCGCTCGTTCACTCTCCTCAATTTGGCATTATTCCGTGTGTAACCTCCTCATATTCAAGGGAGTCGGTTATACGATTGGCCTGTTAGATAAGGGGTAATTTGTGTAGCTAGACAGTAAGGCCCTGTCTATACGAGGACCAGGTTACCGTGCCGAGAGTGAGAACGACGAGTGTGTGGTTGTATAATTACCATCTAGCTGGCGGTAAACTCCACCTAGGATTTTGTCAGACTTTTGAGTCTCGGGGAGTAGTTTCGGCGTTGTCTGCTAGTTTCGGCGTTGTCTGCTAGTTTCGGCGTTGTCTGCTTTTTCGGCGTTGTCTGCTTTTTTCGGCGTTGTCTTAGTTGTCCTCATTGTGAAAGAGAGAGAGCCTATCATCTGGGGTCTCTTGGGTAATAACACAGACGAGGAGTAATCCCGTCTTAGTGTTAATTAATTACGACTCATATAACGCACTGTACGGAGTTCCCTCGCGGAGGCTACTTTGCAGTGTGCTATTAGAGTCGAGAGGAGTTATTATTCAACCAGAAGTGGGTGGAAAGACACCTTGTGGGCGGTATTCTGATTGGAGCGATAGCTCCTTGTCTAGGCACTGTAATCTCGTGCTCGCTTTAAGTCTCTTTAGAATGTAAGGAGGAGAAGGTATTTGCGACTGGGAGATTCCTTGTTCTTTGGAGGGTTAAAAGAACTGGCGACCTCTTAACGTTAACGGGGTGGCTGTAGGTGCTGTGTTTGGGGGCTAAGAGTGCACAGGTTCTTTAACCAGGCACATCTTGTTTATAGCCTATTGTCCAGCCACCGGCGTGTGGCTCTCGGAGTGACTAGTCCTACGGGATAGTCGACTTTCCTTGTCCTTTGGTGGGTTAAAAGGACGTATAAACATCAGCACTACAGTTCGTACACGCCCGTAACGTGGTTGTGACTGGGTTGTTCATAAGTGGACACCCGGCACTAGGGCATAAGAACCGTGTCCGTTACGGTGCGACCGTAACAACATGTCGAAAAGTTTCTAACATAAGCACTTCTTGATTTGTTTCAGTTATTTTATCATTTAATTAATTAAATATTTTTTCAGTCACACTCGTAACTGTTTCCAGTTAATCTAATGCTTGGTGTACATTTGTTATATTACCTAGAGTAACATTGAAGTATGAGAATGTCCATTGCGGACTCTCCTTTTTTATTCCGTAAATTAATTAAGAGATTGCAATTTCTCGTTAATGTGATCTATTTGGTCTTGTGTTGCTCTACCAAAATGAGCATTTGCAATTGATCCAACAATATTTACAGCACCTCTTGTTTGACTATTTCTCTTGGAATCATTTAAGTTATAACTTAAATATGGATCAAGTAATCATTCATAGCAAAATGTAACTGCTTAAACTTCGCATAATTAAATCACTTGTAAAATCATTATCTTTTACACTATCAAGATTGCGATTAATATTGACTCTAAGGTTTTCAGATCTATTAATGGGTTCAGTGATATCATCAATACTTATTTTAAAAGGAAATATAATTGTAAGATTAAACGAGTACTTACCACATATGAAGTTTGATCGTAATTTCACGAACATTTAACGACGTCAGTGGTGCACAATGAGAAGCTCTGCTACTATTCCAACATCAGTCCGTTTAGAGAGTAGGTTTTACGAAGCAGCCCCCAACTACCGCTGAGAGCCCAAGCCCCAAAGTGAGCTCCGAGAATAGATAGGGCAGGGAGGGAGGGCATTGTGCACCACTGTGACGTCGTTAAATGTTTGTGAAATTACGATCAAACTTCATACTTGGTAAGTACTCGTTTAATCTTACAATTTCACGTCACCATATTTAACTGACGTCACAGCGGTACCCAATGAGAGCTTTAGAGAGGTTCCTAAAACCTACCAAATCACACAAAATTCATAAAAAAAAGTAGTCAGTATGGAGCCGTGGAAAAGAAATACCATAGGAACAAAGTAAAGCACAACACTGTATTTCAGAAGATACAAAACATTAACAATTACCCATAAAACAAACATTGTGAAACATAGTCCCACAGGAACATGAAAAGAAAATCACCCATACAAATAATGGGGTCAAAGAACCCTCACATTAAACCCTGAGCAGAGGAAAAGGTTAAACAAACTATGACAAAACTGCCCTCGCAAACTGGCCATGCTGAGCAATGGGCTTCCGGTAGTGTTGCGTAAAGGTCAACTCCCTGGCCCAACCAATGGTGGAGACAATCATGGATAATGGCAAAACCAGGGCCGCCTTGCTGGACGATGCAGACCTAGTCGAATGGGGAGAAAAGATAGTAAGGTCAATGCCAGCAGCCCCCATCACATCTCTCACCCAACGACGCAAAGTATCGCGAGAGGCCAACCGTACTGGAGATCGTGTCGTCAAGAAAAACTCAGTAAGCGCCCCTCGAATGGTCGTTGTCCTTTCAAGATAATGCTGAATGGTGTGGACAACGCATAGGTGGTTGTCATGCGGATAAGCCTCAAAGACCACCCTTGACAGATGGACCCCAGGACGGGAAGTTTTCAGCAGATCGCTAATCCCAAAAACAACCTGAGTCTCAGAGACAAACAAATTTCTTGTGTCCAGCAAATGCAAGGTCTGGCCACGTTGACCAGACAACAATAGCATAAGAACGACCATTTTTTTGGATAACTGAGGAAAGGACAAATCCTCCGTGGGACCCAGACTGCAGATATAATCCAGAACTAGCTGAGGATCCCAAGTAGTGCAGGAGCGGGGAAAAGACGGTCTCTCCAGGAAGACTGCCCTCATGAAACGGGAAACTAAAGGATGTTGGCCTGCAGGACGTCCATCAATAGTAGCGACTGCAGAGATGCCAGACCGGATGGTGTTCATAGAGCTGTACCCGCGGCCTGTTTCCCGTTTAAATTCTGACAACAGATAGTCCAGAAGGACATTCACAGGTGGTTGAAACGGATCCACTTCCCTGCCGAGGCAAAAAGACAGCCAGCTGTTGATACGTGGCCCATATTGTGCCTTAGTGCTAGATCTCCGGGATCGAAGGAAAAATTGGGCAACCTCTGTCGAAAGGCCTCGACGTGTGAACGCTGCCCAAAGAGCACCATCGCTGTCAAGACCAACCCCCGAGCCCGAGGGTGTGCAAGAGTTGGCTGTTGCGGTAAAAGCAGAGGACAGCGCGGAAGCAAGACTGGATCGGCTGCCAACATCTGAAGGGCTGCCGGAAACCACACCTGAGTTGGCCACAGTGGGAGAATCATCAGCACCGTCATACCGTCGTCCTGCAGTTTCCGGAGAGCCCTGGATATCACACTAAAAGGTGGAAAAGCATATAAACTCTTCCCACCCCAATCCAAGGTAAAGGCATTAATGCACATAGCAGATGGGTCTGGCTTCCAAGAAACGTAGTCCGGTAACTGAGCATTTATCTCTGTAGTAAAAAGATCAATATCAGGAGTATAAAAACGCTGACAAACCATCCTGAAAAAACGCGGCTGTAACATCCACTCACCATCCATCCTGCTGACTCTAGACTCCGTGTCTGCTGTCACATTGTATAAACCCTGTACATGCTGTGCCGACAAGGTAATACCCCTAGAAGCAGCCCACTCAAAAATCTGTTCTGTAAGAGCATGAAGCGTAGGTCGTGTGCTACCAACGATCAATACATGCAACCGCAGTGGTGTTGTCAGAGCGAAGCCTAATATGAGAGCCATTCTTATCCCGACAAAGTGACTGCAATCCTAACAGAATGGCCTTTAACTCCAAAGAGTTTATATGATCCAGTTACTTGTGGCCCCAGTGACCTCTAGTTCTAACGTTCCCCATCGAAGCACCCCAGTCAGTCAGGCAGGCATCCGTAAACAGCTCACAGGTTGGAGAAGAACAGAGCAACCTCTCCTGAAACTCTACATTAGTCACCCACCAAGTGACTAATTCCCGGGCATGAGTATCTAAAACAACGCGTGAATGATAATTGCCATAGGACCAAGAGAGACCCCTGTTACGAATAATCTCCAGGTACCTGTAACGAAGAGGAGCTAACTCTACAGCAGGACCAGAAGTCACCGCTAAACCAATAAATGAGGACAAGTCTAGTAAGGTGATATCCCTGTTGAGGAGGAGCAAACCTTTTTCCCTGGTGCGCTCCTTCCTACGGGAGGACAAAGTTGCATTCATGGAAACAGAGTCGAGAACCACACCAAGGAAAGTAACCCTCTGGATAGGCTCCAGGACCGACTTCTGCACATTAATGGTGAGACCCAGAGAATCAAAGAAGTGCAAGGCATAGTCCACCTGGGCCCGCAAGGCCTCTACCGAAGAAGCAGTAAAAAGACAGTAATCTAAATAAGAAACCACAACCATCCCAAGGGACCGAAGGTGGGAGAGGACAGGTTTCAGTAACTTTGTAAAGGTGCGAGGAGCAGAAGTTAACCCCTGAGGGAGACAAGTAAATCTAAAAGCACGGCCCTTCCACCAAAACTGAAGCCACTTCCTATCCACAGGCCTAACATAAACTGAATAATAGGCGTCCTTGAAATCAACTGTAACAAAAAAACAGTTAGGGAGGACTAAAGGAATCACATCCTTCAGAGTGTCCATCTTAAAATGAATATAAGGCACATGAACATTAAGGTCCGTCAAGTTTAGGATAACCCTCGCCGACCCGACCGGCTTTATGATGGGAAACACATTGGAAAAGAAACCGTGATAATCAGGTAAACAAGGCTCCACTATTGACTGTTTTAGGAACTAATATAAGGCATTGTTCAGGGTCTGATCATCTGTCCTAGACAGGGTGAGAGGACGTGGAGGCACAGTCTGAATAGGTAAGGACACAAATTCTAGAAATTTTCCCTTCACCACATCATGAATCCAAGGATCCTGCGTGAGAGACCCCCACAGTAAGTTAGCAGAGAAAATCTTACCTCCTCTAAAGTTATCAGGAGTATTAACTAAAGGAGAGAACCAGGAACTTACGGGGGAGGTTACTGCTGCTTCGGCCCATGCATCCCCCTCCCTTGGGGAGGCCGCTGGCCTAAAAAAGGCCGGGACTGGAAACCGGGCCGGGACTGGTAGGGAGCCTGAGAGGACTGGCGAGCCGGGCGGAAAGAGGGAGTGAACCTCCGGCTTGACACCTTGGAAGGTCGGAAGGATGGCCGGCCCAGCCGCACCGCCTTGTGGATCTCCTCACACTTTCTGGCCACGTCGAAAGGAAAAAGTTCATCCTGTCCGACCTCACACTCCCACTTGCATAGGTCAACCATGGCCGAATCACGGATATGGATCCGGGCAACGTCCTTCCTCAGTTGGTTAATGTAATTCACTGCTGAAGTAAGAAGCCGAAGACAACTGTTAAGGCCATCCAAGTAACAATGCAAACTGTTGCTCTTTTTCTCCCCAATATCACTCACACATATGGCAATGGGGACTAAGGCCCTTGTCAGTAGGCCGTTAGTTTGAAAGAGCTTGGTATCCGCAAGCCTCCTATTTAAACTCATGGCCTTAGTTATAGCTGCGTTGGTCATCGGGACCTTCAGGTTCGGTACATTACACGGGAGCTTGATCTTCCTGCATGCCAACTTGACACCCTCAGACAAAGATCGACGGCGAAGGCTGGGGTTGAGGATGAAGGCCAAGCGGTCCGACAGAGGCTCACCCTTCTCCTCCTCGCCTTGAAAGTGGCCAGAAAAGTCCTTCAAAGCACTCAAAAAATCCTCATCCACACCCTCGTCACGGGTGAATTGATCCAACCTATCAAGAGGGTCAGGCACAGTCCTAGGAACGGCCCCCGTTTCGTCCTCAGAGGAAGAGAGAGCCTGGAAACCGCTGAAATCCTCAACAAAGCCAAACGAGCCTCCAGACTGTGCAGGGGCATTGTCCAGCTTGTCAATGAGGCCAGAAATGAGAGCAGACAGCTTGTCCAAGGCAATACCCTCTCCAGGCACGGGAGAGCGCTCAGCTGACGTGGAGACCTGACTCGGCCCCGCGCGTGAAGGCGGCGAAGCGCAAGATGGAGGAGGGAGTGTGAAATCATCCACCGATGACCGACTCTTCTTAGTAGACTTATCCAAGTCGTCCTTCTCCAAGCACCCACGCTTCTTGCTACCCGAGGACGAAGAGGGACGCCTGGGTGGAGGGGGAGACTGTTCCATGGCCGACGTAAACTGTCCAACCAGAGAGACAGAGAGGATCACATAAACACCATATGTTGTCTCCTTTAGGGCGGTAAGAACCAACCCACAACTCCAAACTGCATAGTAAATAATACATATGGCAGTAAATTCATCCGTAGATCTCAGAATTCTTTCACCCACAGTCAACTTAGGACTGTATAGGAGAAAGCTTACCAGGCAAACTTCAACCGGGGAGAATCGAAGCTGACGTGTTGACTGTGCGGAGGTATAACGTGAACTGATGTTGGAATGGTAGCAGAGCGTCTCATTGGGTACCGCTGTGACGTCAGTTAAATATGATGACGTGAAATAATAAATTACTAATATACATTTTATGTATATGCTATAGGTTCTTTATCCTCTTCAATTGAATTTTCTAATGCAATCCCCATTGAATTATCTACTGCATTGTCCACTGAATTATCATCTGTATCCTTAGAAAAAACGGGAATGGATCTACGGGTTGAAGGCTTATTCTTGTTTCTCTTGTTTCACCATTGTCATGCATTGGATATGCTCTCTTTACATTAGCATTTAAATGTGGTGTAATATTATCTTCATGTATAACACGTACTCTATCTGTATGTAATGTCTTTATATCGCCGGATCTAATATTTCTTACTTTTATTACTACATCACTCACTTTATCTAACACTGAATGGATCATTGTAGGCTGGTTGTAGTTTTGACGGTAACCCTTTTCTTGGTAGTTGTCTTACATATATTCTATCTCCTATTTCAATTATTATTATCTTTGCTCTCTTATTTTGCTTTCTTTGTAACATTCCTTAAGCTTCTTCTAAATATAGGTGGCTTCTTGCATAAACTCTACTAGCTTTAATTGCCATTTTCTGTTTATAATCATCAATATTATACCACGTTTTCTCTTCTTTCATAATTTCAAAAGGGAAACAAGGGTCCCTAAGATACATTAAGAAAATAATGGACTATCTTGGAGACTTCTATGAAACGCCGTGTTATAGGCAAAAATAGCTATAGGGAGCATTGTATCCCAAATACTAACATTATCCTGCACTAAAGTGCGTAATGTATTCAATACAGTACCGTCTCTCTATTACGCCATTTATTTGTGGAAGGTATGGAGTGGTTGTTATATGTTTAATTTGCAACAAGTTATCTATTTCTTTCAATATTTCATTACTAAATTATTTACCTTGGTCCGTAACCAAAGTCTTAGGTACTCCTTGCTTACATACCACTGATTCAAAAAATACTTGAGCTACTTCTATAGCTGTCTTTGTTCAGCAATCAAATATCTTGTAAGCACATTAATCAATATTTATATCCTTTTTATGAATTTCCTATGGGCCCAAATAAATCCATGTGTACACACTAAAAAAGGCATTTATATATCTGGATAACATCTCAGTGGTGGTGGAGCGTCCTCCAGTCGCTTAAAGCGATTACATACCAAACATGCTTTGCAATAATTCTCAACATCTTTTTTCATACCGATCCAGTATGAAAACTTTTGTCATCTTGCTAAGGTAACTTGCATACCCCCATGCCCTGCAGGTAGCATAGAGTGTGCCAGTTTCAAAGCTTGATGTTTATAAGAATTAGGCATTACAATTTGTCTAGTTATTTCACCATAATTATTTTTAATCAATCTATATAACATTATTATCCACATTCATTTCTTCTAAATTCAATCTTCCAACTTTCTTTTTGTGCTTACTTAACTCTTTTTTCAATGTGTCGACATCGTAACTTTTCTTTAATAATTGTTTCAATAATCCATAATAATCATCTTCATCTAGTAATCTCATAATAATTGTTTCAATAATCCATAATACTCATCTTCAAATAATTGTTTCAATAATCCATAATACTCATCTTCATCTTGTAATCTCATAATAATTTTTTCAATAATCCATTATACTCATCTTCATCTAGTAATCTCATAATAATTGTTTCAATAATCCATAATACGCATCTTCATCTTGTAATCTCATAATATTTTTTTCAATAATCCATAATACTCATCTTCATCTAGTAATCTCATAATAATTGTTTCAATAATCCATAATACTCATCTTCATATAGTAATCTCATAATAATTGTTTCAATAATCCATAATACTCATCTTCATCTAGTAATATCATAATAATTGTTTCAATAATCCACAATACTCATCTTCATCTAGTAATCTCATAATAATTGTTTCAATAATCCATAATACTCATCTTCATCTTTTAATCTTATCAATTTTTCTAAATCCCATTCGAGACACATATCTGCTTTTTCTCCTGTTACTACACATAAATTTTCATCTTGCAATAACTCATTATATTCATCATTACCTTTTAGGCTATCCTCGTGATGCCTTAATCTAGACAAACAGTTAGCTACCTTATTTTCCTTACCGGGGATATATTCCACTTTAATATAAAATTCAGCTACTAATAATTGCCATCTAGCGATTCTACTGTTGCATTTGAGGTAGTTAATAGCCATACCAGGGGTCGGTGATCAGTGTGAACCATTATAGGAAATCATAGACATAATGTTCTGTTTATTTTCAGACCATACACAAATGCTAGTGCTTCTTTTTCAATTAATCTTAGCCTTATTTATTTTTCTGCCAAAAACGTAGATGGTCTCAGATTATCATAGTCATCCCTTTGTCATATAACACCACCAATTGCATTATTAGAAGCATCCGTGGTAAGATAAAATGTTTTTTCAAAATTAAGAAAAATAAGTGTTATTTGCTCCGACAATACTCTTTTGAGTTTAACAACTGCTTCTTCAGCTTCATTATTCCATTCTATGTATTTTTTTTATTTTTTTTTCCATACATATGACCTTCTGTAAGTTCATTTAAGGGAGCTGCTATTCCAGCATAACCTTGTATGAATTTTCTATAGTAATTAGTCATCTCCAAAAATTATTATAACTCTCTTACTGTTTTGGGTGTGGACATCTTATTTACAGTTTTTATTTTACTTGGCTGAGGTTATAATCCTTCTGCGGAGATGATATGTCCTAATTATTTTACACTTTTCTTAAAGAAGTGCATTTCTTTAAATTCACTTTTAATTTTGATTCTTGGAGTCTAAGGAATACCCTTTCAAGATTATCTATATTATCCATCAAATCTATACTTTGAATTATAATGTCATTTAAGTATACATGTGTATTATTGCTTTATGTTCGGTAAGGGATATGAATTATTCATGACATGAGTATTTAAATTCCTGAAATCTATACAAAGCCTTAATTTTCCTTACTTTTTTATTACTGGCACCAAGGGTGACTGAAAGGATGATCTTGAAGTTCTTATTATTCCCTGTTTTTCCATCATAATTTTAATTTGTTCTTTTTCATGAAAACAAAACTGGAATAGAGTATGGCTTTCTAGGCTTAGGGGTTTGACTTTAGTTTGATAGTATGATAATAAAATGGAGTTACACTTGAAGAATCATCATCATTTGCGAAGACTGATGGATATTTCATAATAAGTCCATTTAGGATCTTATTTTCATTACTGTTCAACAGAAAAATGTCATCTATTGTCTGAAAAACAATTATGTTCTTCATCCTTAATTTTTTCTGTTATGGTATTCACATTATCACACTGATCAACAGGCAAATATTCTTTATTACATGGCTGAACAAATCCTAAGGTTCTCCTTGGTTCTAACTCAATTTTCTCATTTGTCACATTCATATACTGCATAACGAATCTAGATTTCCTATTTTCTCTATCAGATTCTAATTTCACTATCCCTGGGCATAATGTGTGAAATCCAGCATTTCGTACCACTGGCTCAAAATAGCTATATCATAATTCACTAGACAGGTCTCTAGTACAATAAAACTTATATTCTCTCAAAAATAGCTATATAAGAATCCACTAAACTGGTTTCCAGTTCTATAAAACTTATATTTTCTCCTTCTAATACTGTTGCATCTGCTACTAAACACTTGAATTTACTATTCTCTATAATCTCTTTTCGTGGCGTTTTATTTACTTTCGGTATATGCAGTGCATGTTCTAACGGTATTTCAACTATGTCACATTATTTCCTTCAATATAGAGCTTCAGTGGGTTAGTCTGAAATTTCACATCCTACCTTTTCATAAAATCCCAGCCTAATATCAATTGTGAAGTTTATCCTCTTTCTTCACTAATAATTAATTCATAAATATAATTTCTTCCTCCTATTTCTAGTGTTAATCTTATCTTTCCTGCAGTGGCCATAACATTTCCACTTGCGTTACGGATTGTGGTAAAATCTTGAATTATTTTAATTTTTCCTAATACTCTCGCTAATTCAGCTCCTATTATAGAGACTCCTGCTCCAGTATTAAAAAATGCTAATTGCTCCTTACTATTTATTTCTCCTAGTTTCACTTAAATAAGTACGTGGCCTGATTTTCCATTTACTGCTCCTATAAATACCACAGATGAATCGCCACCTAGAAATATAACCATATCGATAACATCTGAGGTTCGGCAGTGTTGTGTGTCGTGATTGATTAATCCACATCTCTGACAATAAGTCTTATTTCTTCCTGTGGGGTGATGGAGTTTACTGGAATACC
>JAXIVD010000127.1:147500-180000 GCA_036785275.1 Cancer borealis | reverse complement strand
CCAGCGAGAGAGCGGCAGGAGGTCTGCTTTCTGCGGCGGCTGGGTGAACAATGGGTGCACAAATTATACAATGGATGGCTCAAAACTTTCCAAAGTTAGCTATGAAAAATACTTCGGGGCTACTATTAGTATTGACCATATACCCAGTAAACATTGTTCAGTCGTTGTTAAAGGACGCTAATAAACTCGTCTCTTTCATAGAAGTTTTGAGTACAAATATGAAAAAAAAAGTCGTCCTTATACTATTCAATGCACTAGTATGCCCTCGTCTAGAATATTGTATTCAGTTTTGGTCACTATGAAAAAAATCAGTTTATCCAAATGTAAACTACGAGGGGACCAATTAGAAGTATTTAAAATGTTTCGTGGCTTTGACAAAGTTAACGTAAACGACTATCTAACTACCGATCTCACAAGTACCATGCGTAACAATATCTTCAAGATCATTAGTAAGCGTTTTCGATCAAACTATGGGAAGCACTTTTCTTTGATAGAATCGCGAATATTTGGAATTATCTACCAGCACAAATAGTTAACAGTAACACAATTGAATAATTAAAGATAAATAAAACTTGATAAGCACTGAGTATCAGTTCACCAAAACGAGTACATCATTCCTGCGTACTTAAAAAATTTTTTATTTAGGATAGTACTAGCTGTAGATTACGCCGTTTTTTAAACTTTCTGACTATACAAATTTCATGATAGTTTGTCTATATTACATTGTATCGCTACCTCTTCCGGCTACCTTCGGCTGGAGGTGGTGGTTGGTGGGGAGAAGCTTTCCACTTTATTGTCCTTTTGTATATATCAAGTAAATGTTATAGTAGTTTAATGTAGCCAGACTAACAGCCTTGTTAGGTCCAGTAAGACTGTTACTGTTTGTTCTTCCTTTGTAGTCTTTTGTACGTCCCTCCCTTCTTTCTTTAACTTTTTACCAGTGACAAATAATAGTTTCCTTTACAAGTATGAGGAATGTATGCTTACTAACGCAATACTAGAAATAAGTCATTATTCATTAGCAATATAAACAAAAAATCTATTGATCATCAGCCGTGTTTCTGTGCACCAAAACACTATAAAGCATCTTTAGAAAGCACAGTTCTTTTTATTTATTTTTCTAAATGGAACTATTATAAACTTATTATTTATACATTATCAACTGATAAGTTAATATGTAACCATAGAAAGTGTACATCTTTTTTGTTTAACATGCTGTTAGATGCATTGTTAATATATACTCAATTGGTTCAAAACGTTCGTATTCGTTGAATCTATAACGTACAAGAGTCTAAGGTCAACAAGTACTGAAAAGATAGTATTCATGTTCTTATTTAGCGTGTCATGCAGTTGTTTATCGTCTCCTGAAAGAATGCCAGTAACAATGTATAAACTATATCTATGTAGTGTGGCAAGACATTATGCGGAATGCTACAGGATTCATTGCGACATTCATGTTCCTAGAACCGTGTTATGTGAGAAGCAATAACGACATATTACATAGTAATTATAAAAGAATATGTACACACACTTACTACATTATTGATGACATAAAAGCAGTAACAAATAATGTGAAACTTTACATAAATGAAGGAGTGAGGCTGAGTTGTCTTGTATTCAATTGCGAGTTCATTCTCCCACTCTGACGATACCAGTAACCTACAATTCATAGGTGTGTTGTGCACCAACAACAAATGTTACTCTTCACAGTGATACAGTACAATTACTTTCAAGAGGGTGTAGCTCAGTGGTAGAGCATTCGATTGCAGATCGAGAGGTCCCCAGTTCAAACCCGGGCGGCCCCTACTTTTCATTTTACTTTTAATAACTTGTTAACTGTAGAGATAAATATAAGTACATGTTGTTTGTTGACATTTTTATTTGGGGAAGTGGCTCAGCAGATCGAGAGGTACCCAGTTTAAACGTGGGCGTACCCTACAATCACGGATATCATTTTGGAACAACCATTTTTCTCGTTAGGTTAGGCGCTCAGACGGGGATGCCTTACAATAGCGAGATCAATTATGGAGGTAATAGTTTGTTGTTATCTTTCATTCATATAATTCAGTCTCTTTCATTTTTTGCGCCTATGCTTTGTAAGGTTCAAACATCAATCACATACTTTACATTTTCCTGGTCGTGGTGCCGCCTCGAAAATGCATGAGTTTACGAGGACTGTGTCTCATCTATGGGATTATTCTAACATAAGAGAGCGTCGCTTGCAGACAGCCTTAGCTCGTCTACGCATTGGTTACACTCGCCTAATCCACAGTTACCTGATGTCTGGTGAATACCAACCGTACTGCGACAACTGTTTGGTGCCTCTTACTGTACGGCACTTGATGGTCGAGTAGCCGAGTTTGGTGGATCTAAGGCAGCGTTTCCTTTACCGGTGCCGCAGTGCGCATGGTGGTTTTAGTCTCAGTCAGGTTCTTGTTCCGGTGTGTCCTTCCCCAGGTTATGAAATGGTATATTTTCTGGAGGAGGCTGACCTTCTCTCTGTCTTGTAATGATCATTGAGTTTTTATTGTTTGTTTTATTTCGGTCATTTTTCTCAGTTATCCTTCTCGTTTTTCACATTTCTCTTTAGTTTTTTTTATGGTTTGGTAGCGGCGCCATATGACCCTGGCTGTTACGGCGCCTTACGTCAAATTACTCACTCACTAGATACTATGATAGTAGATTTAGCATAGGGAACTACTAATGTCCACAAAAATCCCACGTCATAAGATTTATCCCCAAATGAAAGTTTTACTATAGTAATAATTAACATATGAAATGTGTGATACTGATTTTACTTTCCGAAATATAAGTATATGTACATTCTTTTTTTACAAACAACGGCATGAGAAACTTTCTGGTAGTAAATGGTATGTGTGTGAGTGTGTGTGTGTGTGTGTGTTTCTGTGTGTGTGTGTGTGTGTGTATGTGTGTGTGTGTGTGTGTGTGTGTGTGTGTGTGTGTGTGTTTCTGTGTCTGTGTGTGTGTGTGTGTTGTGTGTGTATGTGTGTGTGTTGTGTGTGTGTGTGTGTGTGTGTGTGTGTGTGTGTGTGTGTGTCTATATATATATATATATATATATATATATATATATATATATATATATATAGATATATATATATATATATATATATATATATATATATATATATATATATATATATATTATATATATATATATATATATAATATATATATATACACACATATATATATATATATATATATATATATATATATATATATATATATATATATATATATATATATATATATATATATATATATATATATGGCAGTGGCGGAATCTATCCGTACCCTCGCTTTGGTAGCTAAGACGAGACTGAAGCAAGCAAGTCAGGCTCGGAGGTTCCTCTCACCCACGCCAGTTTATAGTGTGTATGTTCACTCACAAAAACTCAGACATGACGCGCGGCTGCTTGCCCAGGAAAGAAGATGCCCAGTTGTTTGTTGTTTGATGTTTATTGATACCAAAAATAAACAGATACAATAAAAATACACATAAAAATTTACAACAAAAAGGAAACATACATAAAAACAATAATTAAAAAAGGTATACAAAGCGGCTATACAGAGAGCCGCCCGTGGCTAGAGGTTTCTTCTTAATCTACGGTCACACTAGGTATTGCTAACGCTAGCCTGGCTTCCGTTTTCCCTGGATTTACAGCGATACGACTAGCAGTCTGGTCACACTCACAAGTAGAACCACTCGCCTTGCGGAATCAGCTGATCATAACAACAACACAAGCCGTTATGGAGGAAGCACTTCTCTTCTTCTGCTCATGAAAATTTTCCATGACACTTATAATAGCGTCATGGGACCAATGAATTGAACTACTTATGTTGGTGGCCTTTGTAAAGGTTTGTTTTGGTCTTCCTCTTCTTCTTCTTTTTGTGACCTCTTTCGGCTTGATCTTGTCATGCGAGAAGTAAATGTTATATTTGCATCGAATTATAATTTATATTTGGGTGTTTTCTTGTATTGTCGTCTATCCTATTTTTCTCATACTCATAAAACGTTATTGAAAAAAGAAGTGCAATATTTTTTTTGTTGCATATATACTGAATAAACGATAGTTTCTAAAGGCGTGGTCACTCGTCTACCACTAGCGCTAGAAAAACACCGTCCTTACCGCTAGCTCGGTGCAGTAAGAATCGGTAGCCAATGCAACTCAAATGGCTGGTCAATCCAACCATAACCCCAGATCAATCGATATCAATAGCTAGTGTGACCACGCCTTTAGCAGGTTTGAAGGGCGTTATCCACCGCGTCGTCGTCTTCCTCCATTTCTTCAAAACTATTCTATTCATTGGTGAAGTTATATCCAGAGAAGGGCAGCATGTACGTAACTGGCCTGGCAACAGGGAGGAGCTCAGGCAGGTGCTTTTATGCTCGCAGCGCTTGCCGCGCAAAATTTAGCACTGGCTCGTGCGAGCACCGCTCCTGCTTGGCCCACTGCTCCTGCTCGTACAGGTGGGCAAACTCGGTCAGGAGACGGACCAGGTCCGTCTCACCGAGAGTGTACCAGGAGGTCTTCTCCTTCTGTTTGACGGCCGTGCTGGTGGGAGCCATCTTGGGGGGTGGTACATCAGCGGCAGGCGTCGTCTTCACGGGGGTCGGCTGGGCTCTTCCTCCTGGGAGAGTGGTGGCTCCGGCCGGGGTGTCTTCCTCCTTGTCCGTCTTTTTCTTCTGCGGCGCCGCTGCCTCCCAGGCGTCGGCTGACTCCTGGACGGGGTGGGCGGTGTAGGTGTTGGTGGCAGGCGGGGCTGAGCAGCCTCGCTTCGCCGTGGTGGTTCCTCGGTGACCCGTTGAAGACGCGGGAGTCTACCGTTGATCCTTTGGAGTCTGGCAGGGCATCGGCGGTTCCAGGCGATGTGCCTGTCACCACAGTTGGGACAACGCGGGGAGGGCTTCTCACCGTCACCGCGAAGGCGCCGGATGCAGTTCCTCGAGGCGTGGTCCCCACTGCAGACTCCACAGAGGTCATTCTCCCGGCTGCACTGGCGTTGGTAATGACCAAACGCCTGGCACCGGAAGCAGCGGACGGGCTCAGGAAAGAACTTCCTGCAGTCAAACTTCCCGAAGCAGCTGAGGTCGAGCGAGGCGGGTACAGGTCCCGGCAGCGTCAGCAGAACCATGCGGGTAGGGAGGCGACGTCCATGTCTGGCGTTGTGGGTGCACCGCTCAGCCGTTAAAACAGCAGGGTGCTCCTTCACCGGGTCCAAGGGCAGGGCGATAGGGTAACCCTGGAGGACACACTTGCGCGTGACCTCTCTCGGCAGTAGGACAATGCCTTGCGACTGTCCGCCTGCTACCTCCTGCAGTTTGGCGGCGTGGCCCCAGTCTGCTCCTAAGATGAAAAAGTCTCCCGTGCGGGAAACTTCCACCCGGAGAAGGAGCTTGAGCTTGTCCTCCAGCCACGTGACAACTGAGTAAGGGCTGTCTAGTTTGTGCTCGGCGATCCTCCAAAACATTGGAGTGCCGCGAGCAGCAGGGGTTTTAGGGCCATCCCGCTTCTTCTGACGTTTCCTCCGTGCAGGGAGGAAGCCGTCATTATCAGCGGAAGACTCATGGGATCTCTTAGGAGTGGCCATGGCGGAAGTAATCTCGACCGCAAGGTCCAGCGAGAGAGCGAGAGGAGATCTGCTCTCTGCGGCGGCTGGGTGAACACTGGGTGCACAAATTATACAATGGATGGCTCAAAACTTTCCAAAGTTAGCCATGAAAAATACTTCGGGGCAACTATTAGTATTGACCATATACCCAGTAAACATTGTTCAGTCGTTGTTAAAGAACGGTAATAAACTCGTCTCTTTCATCGAAGAAGTTTTGAGTACAAATATGAAGAAAAAAAGTTGTCCTTACACTATTCAATGCACTAGTATGCCCTCGTCTAGAATATTGTATTCAGTTTTGGTCACTATGAAATAAAAAAAAAGATTTTGATAAATTGGTGAAGATACAAAGAAAAGTTACTAATATGAACCATAAATTGCGAAACAAGCCTTACGAAGAACCACTAAAGGAGCTAAACTTAATCAGTTTATCCAAATGTAGACTACGAGGGGACCAATTAGAAGTATTTAAAATGTTTCGTGACTTTGACAAAGTTAACGTTAACGACTATCTAACTACTGATCTCACAAGCACCATTCGTAACAATATCTTCAAGATCATTGGTAAGCGTTTTCGATCAAACGATGGGAAGCACTTTTCTTTGATATAATCGTGAATATTTGGAATTATCTACCAGCACAAATAGTTAACAGTAACACAATTGAATAATTAAAGATAAACAAAACTTGATAAGCACTGAGTATCAGTTCACCAAAACGAGTACTTCATTCCTGCGTACTTAAAAATTTTTTTTTTTTAGCATAGTACTAGCTGTAGATTACGCCGTTTTTCTCACTCTCTTACTATACAAATTTCATGATAGTTTGTCTATATTACATTGTATCGCTACCTCTTCCGACCACCTTCGGCTGGAGGTGGTGGTTGGTGGGGAGAAGCTTTCCACTTTATTGTCCTTTTGTATATATCAAGCAAATGTTATAGTAGTTTAGTGTAGCCAGATTAACAGCTTTGTTAGGTCCAGTAAAACTGTTACTGTCTTCCTGTGTAGTCTTTTGTACGTTCCTCCCTTCTTTCTTTAACTTTTTACCAGTGACAAATTATGAGGAATGTATGCTTACTAACGCAATTCTAGAAATAAGTCACCATTCATTAGCAATATAATCAAAAAATCTATTGATCATCAGCCGTGTTTCTGTGCACCAAAACACTATAAAACAACTTTAGCAAACACAGTTCATTTAATTTATTTTTCTAAATGGAACTATTGTAAACTTATTATCATCAATTGATAATTAATATATAACCATAAAAAGTGTACATCTTTTTTTGTTTAACATGATGTTAGATGCATTGTTGATATACACTCAATTGGTAGTACACGATCGTATTCGTTGAATCTATAACGTACAAGAGTCTAAGGTCAACAAGTACTGAAAAGATAGTATTCATGTTCTTATTTAGCGTGTCATGCAGTTGTTTATCGTCTCCTGAAAAAATGCCAGTAACAATGTATAAACTATATCTATGTAGTGTGGCAAGACATTATGTGAAATGCTACAGGATTCATTGCGATGTGGTGCTCGGGGGGGAGGGGGCGTTATTTAACTTGTTATTTTCAATTAATTTTTCTTATTATTTTGTTTCAAGCTTTCATTGCTAAAGGACCACCAGTGTGGTGCCCTGACATTTGGTTAACTTTTAAAGGGGGGAACTATTATGGCAATTATCAAATTATTTACTTTGGTTAATTATAAGATTTATTAATGGTCACTGATGTTGTTTATTTCCTTGTATAAAATAAAGATAGAAAAGCTGCCACCACCCCTAAAAGTTTAATGAGAATTAGAGGATTCTCAGTGAATTTAATTACTTCCTTAAGGGAAGTTAATATACTCGAAAGAGAAAATAATTATGACCAGGGAAATATAGGTGACCAAAAAAGGGGGTACTAACTTAACAATTTATCTAGCTGGTAGAGTGGACTGAGTTTTACTAAGGCACATGGGTACGTGGATCTGTTTCATATCCTTTTCAATAGTGTTGAGCACTTTCCTACACCTACCTTACCACACCATCGGAGGGGTTATTATACAACGAAATCACTACTTTGGATTTAACTAGAGTTATTTATTTACTGTATACTTTGGATATCACAGGCTGGCCATTAAATTTTGCACCATAGAATTAAAGTATTAGAAGACTTAATTGCTCATGACAGAGATAAACACCATAAGAAAAACATATACACAGAGTTGGTATTACCTTATCTCACCCCGAGATATCAACTCTTCCCTTTTTTATTACAAGTTATACCCTTGACTCCCGTCACTGAATAATTCACCCTATAAATGTTTAAATTTAGTAACTGGGCCTGAGAATAGTTAATTAACCTTTTCTCATGGAATTTTCCTGAACTAGGGTGAAAACGTTACTGCCTTGTTACACGAATTGGCTTCAGAATTACACATTGCGATATTTCCTCTTAACAACACTGAGGATTATCACGAGATTCCTACTCCTAAGTAAATTGGCTAGGTCTATCAGACCGTTCTACGTGACACATGGTTATTTCTTTTTACTAAGGCATAACTCTGAGATTTGGCCTTGGCTTTCTAGCCGTACATTTCCCTAAAAGAAAAGAAAGGAAACAAGAAATGGGTGCATGGTGTCGTGGAGGAGCTCTATTTCCTGTAAACGGGGCCCAGTGTGAGTTGTGTCTCCTTAATTCACTTCCCTAACTCAGAAGTTAATACATAGTCACAATAACATAGAAGTTACAATGAAAAAGATATATGGTACACCATGGAATATTATTATAGGGGGGACAAGGGGCCATGCGGTTTTGAGTTACTTTGTCCTTCTTTAAGAGAAGGAAATTAGTATTATCCACTTATAATGGATCTCAAAAGAGGTTTACATGTATTGTCAGGCTAATGGGGAAGATTATAGGCTATATAAGAATGTTGAGAGGCACTGGATTTCACAAATATTGAGAAATTGGCGGGAGCAATTTTTACTAACCTGTAACAGGGCCCAGTGTGAGTTGTGTCTGAGAGGACGCTATCACCGGAAAAGGCGGGACTGGGGAGGGGGGGGGGGTTTCGAGAATATTCCTCCTTTGATCATTTTACTGAGTGATTATTGAGAACTAAAATTATTATCAGCTTATAGGAAATTAATTTTGACGCGGAACAAGTATCATCTTGAGATCTATTGAATCTGATTTCTGGATTAATATATGGGGGGCGATTTGCGTACGTGACTTTTATCACGTAGACAGGCGAGAACATGCTGCTTCTCACAACAAAGTATTGTGAGAAGATAGCTAAGTAGGTTAATTATATTAGGTTATGGAGTTCAGTTTTCTGAGTTAATGAATATTAATGGTTGAATATAATATGATTCTAATTTCTTTCCATAGAAAACTGACTTGAGGGGGATGACTGTATGAAACTTGAAGATTTGGAGGCAATTCCAATATAAGACAATAATATCAATATACAATACAAAAATTATAAATGATATGTGAGTAAAAACATTTATATAACGAAGTATCACCTTGGGAATACATGTTAATCTCAGAACAATAACAAAACGAAGGCACATTCAGTAAGGCCTAGGTGAGATCAACTTGGGGCATCACACGACTTTCCCCTCCAGGTGAAATGTTTTTACACACAAACCAAAAAAAAAATTACATCTCGATATGTTTACAATTTAGGAACTGGTTTTATAGTTACTAAAGTTATGATCCACCTTGGTTTTCCATCAAACTAACATTCACTCGACCTTCTCCATCACTCCACTACTTCAGCATTCCTTCTTGGCCAAAACACTGGCAACGTAATATGTGGTTCCTTAGAAACCAATTGCCTGGCGACTGCTGCTACTTGGTTGTAGTTCAGATCATTGTAGGGCACACCTCAGTCCACATACTCATGAGAGAAGTATGGATGATCTCGTCAACTGTACAAGATCCCGGACACTCGGTAGCTAAGTTGAGCCTTCCTGACCCTTGACTTCCATACAAAACAAACAATAACATAAATTCTCAGTCATTCATCTTCATTTTCTCACAACATTTGCATTCAGTCACCCTTCATTCGTTTCCGCAGCAAGTGGTCATACAGGAAGCATTTGACAGAGCTTAGGCTGCGTCCTGATGTCTCTTCCACCTCCTAACACCGGCAGACTGTAGCTCAGAGCCCTAATCACACTACTACCAGGTGTGATTCCCTCACGTTAAACTGGCCTACGGCTTTCTGAACTAGCACATTGTGTGAACTACACACAATCCTGTGAACTTATCTTCTACCTCAATAGTTCACCACTCCTTCAGGGCTCAAACTAGGCCCGGGGGAATTAAGGTGGATAGTTTACTGACCTGTCACATCTGGGTCGAATCACAAACAACAAACCTCCAAGGGGACTGTAACTCAGTATCAATATTTGTCCAAACCTGTTCCTCTACACCTTAAAATTAACACCCACTGTGACAGTTCTTTGGGATCTTTTTCTGCCCTGTCACTGTGTCCACACTCCTCAATACATCGCTGAGGTCCACCACGCAGCCGTGGAGGCATCGGTTCATCATTGTCTTCCCCGGCACACAAAACTTCCAGAGGAGCCAGTAACCACTCCTCTTTGTCCACATGTGGCTTTAGTCTTGACTGCCGTGTGAAGATTGAGGATCCGATGTCTCCTGTAGAGATCCTGAACTGCCGTGACACAAACTCCAATCCGTTGTCGTGGACCATAGATTGGGGCATTCCGAGGCCTGCGATGTACTGCTCCATCCTCTCCAGAACAGTGTGTGTGTGTGTGTTTTGTTTGTGTTGAGAGTTTACGGTGCCTCTAATTTGTTGAATCTTTAACTCACTAACCTTACTTAATTTCATTACTACTAAGAAAAATTAAACTCGAACTTTACTAAATAAATACGGCAATGTGGGCAAAACCCGACACAAATAGGTGCATAATTAAACAAAAATAACATCAACTTGCTTCCACAAAATCAGGATCATTAATCCATTATGACACTATTTCATTATCTTCCTTTATATCTAACGTTTCCCGAGTTATCCTAACTATAGCGGGATAATCGTTAGGGTACCTTAATCCAGGCTAACTTACTGACTAACTTAATCCAGACTAACTTATTTACTACCTTAATCCAGGCTAACTTAACCTAACCCATCACTACATTATCCTAACCATTTCCATCTTTACCCATACTCCCATGAATACCAACCCACTGTCACCATAGCTAACCACGTAGGACCATGAGTACAACTATCCTTATTTATAATTCCTCTTACTTGATTATCGCATGACAAGAAACTTTTTCCATCCTCACTTGCTGTGGTAATTGTTAGGTAGTGCTCAAAAAACTTTGAATCCCACCGCTTAAGCCACCAGTGTGGTGCCCGGGGGGGAGGGGGTGTTATTATTTTGTTATTTTCAATTAATTTTTCTTATTATTTTGTTTCAAGCTATCATTGCTAAAGGACCACCAGTGTGGTGCCCTGACATTTGGTTAACTTTTAAAGGGGGGAACTATTATGGCAATTATCAAATTATTTACTTTGGTTAATTATAAGATTTATTAATGGTCACTGATGTTGTTTATTTCCCTATATGAAAAAAAGAAAGAAAAGCTGCCACCACCCCTAAAACTTTAATGAGAATTAGAGGATTCTCAGGGAATTTAATTACTTCCTTAAGGGAAGTTAATATACTCGAAAGAGAAAATAATTATGACCAGGGAAATATAGGTGATCAAAAAAGGGGGGACTAACTTAACAATTTATCTAGCTGGTAGAGTGGACTGAGTTTTACTAAGGCACATGGGTACGTGGATCTGTTTCATATCCTTTTCAATAGTGTTGAGCACTTTCCTACACTTACCTTACCACACCATCGGAGGGGTTATTATACAACGAAATCACTACTTTGGATTTAACTAGAGTTATTTATTTACTGTATACTTTGGATATCACAGGCTGGCCATTGAATTTTACACCATAGAATTAAAGTATCAGAAGACTTAATTGCTCATGACAGAGATAAACACCATAAGAAAAACATATACACAGAGTTGGTATTACCTTATCTCACCCCGAGATATAAACTCTTCCCTTTTTTATTACAAGTTATATCCTTGACTCCCTTTCCTGAATAATTCACCTTATAAATGTTTAAATTTAGTAACTGGGCCTGAGAATAGTTAAATAACCTTTTCTCAGGGAATTTTCCTGAACTAGGGTGAAAACATTACTTCCTTGTTACACGAATTGGCTTCAGAATTACACATTGCGATATTTCCTCTTAACGACACTGAGGATTATCACGAGATTCCTACTCCTGAGTAAATTGGCTGGGTCTATCAGACCGTCCTACGTGACACATGGTTATTTCTTTTTACTAAGGCATAACTCTGAGATTTGGCCTTGGCTTTCTAGCCGTACATTTCCCTAAAAGAAAAGAAAGGAAACAAGAAATGGGTGCATGGTGTCGTAGAGGCACTCCATATTTCCTGTAAATGGGGCCCAGTGTGAGTTGTGTCTCCTTAATTCACTTCCCTAACTCAGAAGTTAATACATAGTCACAATAACATAGAAGTTATAATGAAAAAGATATATGGTACACCATGGAATATTATTATAGGGGGAACAAGGGACCATGCGGTTTTGAGTTACTTTGTCCTTCTTTAAGAGAAGGAAATTAGTATTATCCACTTATAATGGATCTCAAAAGAGGTTTACATGTATTGTCAGGCTAATGGGGAAGATTATAGGCTATATAAGAATGTTGAGAGGCATTGGATTTCACAAATATTGGGAAATTGTGGGAGCAATGTTTACTAACCTGTAAATGGGGCCCAGTGTGAGTTGTGTCTGAGAGAACGCTATCACCGGAAAAGGCGGGAGTGGGGAGGGGGGAGGGGTTTCGAGAACATTCCTCCTTTGATCTTTTTACTGAGTGATTATTGAGAACTAAAATTATTATCAGCTTATAGGAAATTAATTTTGACGCGGAACAAGTATCATCTTGAGATATATTGAATCTGATTTCTGGATTAATATATGGGGGGCGATTTGCGTACGTGACTTTTATCACGTAGACAGGCGAGAGCATGCTGCGTTGTGAGAAGATAGGTAAGTAGGTTAATTGTATTAGATTATGGAGTGCAGTTTTCCGAGTTAATGAATATTAATGGTTGAATATAATATGATTCTAATTTCTTTCCATAGAAAACTGACTTAAGGGGGATGCCTGTATGAAACTTGAAGATTTGGCGGCAATTCCAATATAAGACAATAATATCAATATACAATACAAAAATTATAAATGATATGTGAGTAAAAACATTTATATAACGAAGTATCACCTTGGGAATACATGTTAATCTCAGAACAATAACAAAACGAAGGCACATTCAGTAAGGCCTAGGTGAGATCAATTTGGGGCATCACAGCGACATTCATGTTCCTAGCACCGTGTTATGTGAGAAGAAATAACGACATATTACATAATAATTATAAAATATGTACACACACTTACTACATTATTGATGACATAAAAGCAGTAACAAATAATGTGAAACTTTACATAAATGAAGGAGTGAGGCTGAGTTGTCTTGTATTCAATTGCGTGTTCATTCTCCCACCCTGACGATACCAGTAACCTTCAATTCATAGGTGTGTTGTGCACCAACAACAACTGTTACTGTTCACAGTGATACAGTACAATTAGTTTCAAGGGGGTGTAGCTCAGTGGTAGAGCATTCGACTGCAGATCGAGAGGTCCCCGGTTCAAACCCGGGCGCCCCCTACTTTTCATTTTACTTTTAATAACTTGTTAACTGTAGAGATAAATATAAGTACATGTTGTTTGTTGACATTTTTATTTGGGGAAGTGGCTCAGCAGATCGAGAGGTACCCAGTTTAAACGTGGGCGTACCCTACAATCACGAATATCATTTTGGAACAACCATTTTTCTCGTTAGGTTAGGCGCTCAGACGGGGATGGCTTACAGTAGCGAGATCAGAAATGGAAGTAATAGTTTGTTATTATCTTTCATTCATATAATTCAGTCTCTTTCATTTTTTGCGTCTATGCTTTGTAAGGTTCAAACATCAATCACATACTTTACATTTTCCTATGACGCACTACAATGAAGGAACCGTCTGTAACATATTGTGGTGGAATTGAGTAAGAAGAGCAACCGGGGATATCGTGTTGGGTTCTGTTGGGTGCCGGGCCACGTTGGTGTGCCCGGGGACGAACGGGCTGTTAGGCTAGCTAGGGAGGCGGCAGGTAGGGCTGCCACCCTTAGCTCAGTTCCGTGTACGAACGTGTTTCCGGCGATTCGCGGGGCGAACATTGCTATTTGGCAAGAGCGGTGGGATGCTCGTGGTGCCACCTCGAAAATGGATGAGTTTACGAGGACTATGTCTCATCTATGGGATTATTCTAACATACGAGAACGTCTGCGCATTGGTCACACTCGCCTAATCCACAGTTATATGATGTCTGGTGAATACCAACCGTACTGCGACGACTGTTTGGTGTCTCTTACTGTACGGCACTTGCCAGTCGAGTAACCGAGTTTGGTGGATCTAAGGCAGCGTTTCCTTTACCGGTGTCGCAGTGCGGATGGTGGTTTTAGTCTAAGTCAGGTGTTTGGCCCGGCGTGTCCTTCTCCGGGTTATGAAATGGTATATTTTCTGGAGGAGGCTGGCCTTCTCTCTTTCTTGCAATGGTCTTTGAGTTTTTATTGTTTGTTTTATTTCGGTCATTTTTCTCAGTTATCCTTTTCGTTTTTCACATTTCTCTTTAGTTTTTTTATGGTTTGGTAGCGGCGCCATATGACCCTGACTGTTACGGCGCCTTACGTCAAATTACTCACTCATTAGATACTATGAGAGTTGATTTAGCATAGGGAACTACTAATGTCCACAAAAATCCCACATCATAAAATTTATCGCCAAATGGAAGTAACATATGAAATGTGTGATACTGATTTTACTTTCCGAAATATAAGTATATGTACATTTATTTTTTTACAAAGAACGGCACGAGAAACTTTCTGGTAATAAATGGTATGTGTGTGAGTGTGTGTGTGTGTGTGTGTGTGTGTGTGTGTGTGTGTGTGTGTGTGTGTGTGTTTCTGTGTCTGTGTGTGTGTGTTTGTGTGTGTGTGTGTGTGTGTTTGTGTGTGTGTGTCTGTGTGTGTGTTTGTGTGTGTGTGTGTGTGTGTGTGTGTGTGTGTGTGTGTGTGTGTGTGTGTGTGTGTGTGTGTGTGTGTGTATATATATATATATATATATATATATATATATATATATATATATATATATATATGTATATATATATATATATATATATATATATATATATATATATGTATATAAATATATATATATATATATATATATATATATATATATATATATATATATATATATATATATATATATATATTTTGTTGCGGGCCCCGCCCGTCACCATAACATCGTCTAGGGAAAACGAGAGTCAGGCCCAACAGAGGAATGAAGATTCTCTGAGGCGAAAGAGGAGGAGGAGGAAGAGGATGGTAAGGAAGAAGGCTACTCTGAGGCTATGACATTCGATGTGGGCTCTGCCAGTGATATTAGTGTCGTCTGGAGAGGGTAAGGGTCCGGCCCAATAGCAGTAGAGTGAAGCCTCTCTGAGGAAAGGAGTATAAAGGCATGTTAGGTGTCTTTGAGGGTATGTGGTTTCAACATCTGTAGAGAGGTGTGACGTGAGGCGAGGGCCGGAGTGTGTGCTGTGTCAGCTGTAGACGGCGAGTCTTGGAGGGTGAGGTGTACCGCGTGGTCGAAGCAGGCAAAGAGGGTTACGTCTTTGTGTAACCGGCCCACGTGGTCCCCAGCCAAAGCCAGCCGTGGCAGGAAAGAGAGAGAGCAAGCAGCCGTGGTGGTGGAGAGTTTCCAGCGAAACCTATCAATTTTGATAGGTTCCGTGGGTTGAGTTTACTTTAATTCTTCCTTGCTCGTTCTCCTAATTTTCTTGTCTTTCCTTCTTTCCTCTTTGCGTTGCAAGGTGGCCTGTTTTGTAGCATAATCTTTCCTGCTTCCTCTGGTATGTTTGTTGTCGTCCTACGTCGCCTTTATGGCCTCTGGTGATTTTGTGAAACAAAGTGACCTAGGCTAGGCAGGGAGAGAGCGAGGCGAGAGCGAAGGGGGTCCGCCCGAAGAGCACTATATGGCAACACTTGCAGGAGCTGGGCCCTGTGTGTGTTAGTGAGTCTCAGTTACTGACCGGCTGCCTGAAAGAACACATCTCACGCACGCTCGCTCTCCCCAAGTTGGCATTATTCCGTCTGTAACCTCCTCATATTTAAGGGAGTTTGTTTTACGACTGGCCTGTTAGATAAGGGGTATATTTGTGTAGCTAGACAGTAAGGACCTGTCTATACGAGGACCAGGTTACCATGCCGAGAGCTCTGACGACTGTGTTGGCAGTATAATTAACATCTTGCTTGAGGTAACTCCACCTAGGGTTTCAGTATCCAGAAAGTTATCGCAAGGAAGTTCTGGATATTGTCAGGGTTTTGAGTCCTGGGAAGTAGTTGTCTGCGTTGTCTTCGTTGTCATCGTTGTAATTAAGAGCCCATCAGTTGGGGCTTCTTGTTTGATAACACAGACGAGGAGTAATCCCGTCCTAGTGTTTGTTCATTACGACTCATATAACGCACTGTAAGGGATTCCCTCGCGGGAGGCTACTTTCCAGGGTGTTAGTTGAGTCGAGAGGAGATATTGTCCAACCAGGAGTGGGTGGAAAGACACCTTGTGGGCGGTATTCTGGTTGGAGCGATAGCTCCTTGTCTAGGCACTGTAATCTAGTGCTCGCTGTAAGTCTCTTTATAATGTAAGGAGGAGAAGGTGGTTATTACTGGGAGATTCCTTGTCCTTTGGAGGGTAAAAAGGACTAGCGACCTCTTTACGTTAACGGGGTGGCTGTGGGTGCTGTGTTTGGGGGCTAAGGAGTGCACAGGTTACTTAACTGGGGCACATCTTGTTTATAGCCTAGTTGTCCAGCCGCCGGCGAGTGGCCTTCGGAGAAGACTAGTCCTACGGGATAGTCGACTTTCCTTGTCCTATGGTGGGTTAAAAGGACGTATAAACTTCAGCACTACAGTTCGTACACGCCCGTAACGTGGTTGTGACTGGGTTGTTCATAAGCTGACACCCGGCACTAGGGCATAAGAACCGCGTCCTGCGGTGTGACCGTAACAAAATTGGCGACCCCGCCAGGATTCTAAAGGATTACAGTGAGTAGGAAAACAGTGTTAGTGTGTTGTTAGTGTGAGCCCACACACACACTATAACGATGGAAGACAAACGTGATGTACTTACTTCCCTTGAGGATGGCTCGGCCCGAGCCAGCCCTGTACGTGGCGTTAGTGAACTGTTATGCCTAGGTGAAGATAGGCCTGTTAGTCCTGTTAGTGAGCATAGTGCTGCAGGACGATTGCATTTTGCTCAGGAAGTGCCTGAACAGCCCCTGCAGCATACAACGGACCGTGTTGGTTCTTTTGAGAACGTAATGGGTTCAAGGAGAGTGAGCCCAGCTGCCAGTGTTACTGACAGTCTCCAGTCAGTCGGAATGGCGGAGGAATTGAGATTCCAACTAGAAATGAAGAGGTTGGAAATAGAAGCTGCGAACGAAGCGAGAAAGTTGGAATTAGAAGCTGAAGCGAGAAGGTTGGAATTAGAAACTGAAGCGAGAAGGTTGGCGTTAGAAGTTGAAGAGAAGAATGAAGCGAGAAGGTTAGATCTAGAAGTCAGAAGATTGGAGGTGGAGAAGCATAGAGATTTTGAATGGGAAAGATCTAGACTTGGGGCCAACTCAACTCATAAGGGAGGAGAAGGAGAGGAGAACACAGTTGAGCGCCATATGGTAAGGAGTTTGCAGCTCATTCCTGATTTTGATGAACAGAAGGTAGCAGAATGGTTTAGAAGGTTTGAGAAGAAGGCGGCTAAGTTTGGTTGGCCAGAAGGAAGATGGGTTGGTCTTGTGGCCAATAAGCTGAAAGACAGGGCATTGGAGGCATACGACAATATGTCGGTGGAAGACCTAAAAAGTTATGAGGACTTTAGGGCTAATATTTTGAGGGTTTACGAGCTGAGACCAGAAGCCTATCGCCTAAAGTTCCGAGGTGGAAAGAAAAGACCTGGTGATTCTTATCTCGAGTGTGCCCGCCATTTAGAGCAGGTGTTTAAGAGATGGATCATGAGTGAGGGAGTGGATACTCTCCGCGACCTGGAGGAGTTAATGGTGATGGAGCAGTTCATCAATGCTGCTGATAAGGAACTGGTGCCTCTCCTCAGGGAGAAGCGTTTTAAGACGCTGAAGGAGGCTTCCACCTGGGCTGACGACCATGTGTTAGCCCATCGCTCGGAGCCTCGTGCTGGAGGTGGATTTAAGGAAGGAGGACCACGAGGGCCAGGGGGCGGTGGTAGCGCTGGTTCTGGTGCTCCACGTTCCCCTCCCCGCAGTCACGACTTTGGCAATAAGAGCGGGTTCGGTAAGTCTCAATCCCCCGCTGCCCCTTCAGGATCAAAGGGACGGTCAGGTGGGAAGATGACCTTTAATACTCCAAAGTACGATAACCAACCTACGTGTTATAACTGCCATGCCAAGGGGCATTTTCGATCTCAATGCCTCAAACTTGTGACAGCGGGCCTCTCCAAAACACTCCAGAAAACAGTTGCCTTGCTGGTGTGGCCTGATCAGGGTCGTGAGGAGAGGCTGCTCGCTCCTAATGTTCCTGAAAGGAAGAAGGTTCTTGATGCGCCTGAGTTGGATTGTGAGGGGGTTCAGGCAGACTCACTTGTTTCCCCCCATGTAGTTGCTTCTGTGACTCCAGCTGACTCGGAACTAGACTGGTGTCGCCCATTTCTGTGTGAGGGCACTGTTGAGATTGACGGGAACAAGTATCCTGTCACTGTCTTGAGAGACACTGGCGCACAACAGTCTGTGTGCCGCAATGTCAGCGGGGGTAAGGTGACTTCTTCGAAGACAGTGTTGTGTAGGGGCCTCAACGCTGTCGAGAAGTTTGTGACGGCTGAGGTGAAGCTGTCATGTCCACTGATTACCACTACGGCTCAAGTGGCAGAGGCGGAACAACTGCCTGTGGCAGGTGTTGACTTCCTGCTAGGAAATGACCTAGCTGGAGGGAGAGTTTGGGTGCCTACCCCTACGAGAGGTGAAGCCTCTGAGGTGTCGGGGCATAGTGTGCCCGACCCTGTTGCTGCTGTCACCCGGTCGCAGACCGAAAAGGTGACGCAGGCTATTGCTCCTGGAGCCGACTGCGATAGAGCGGGGCTACCGGAAGAGGAGAACAGCGATGAGGAAGAAGCTGCCGCTCTAGGGGCCGACTGCAATGAGGCAGGGTCACCGGTGATGGAGGGCAGTGAGGAGGAAGTTGTTGGGGTTGTCACCCGGTCTCAGGCTAGACGGGTGGAACTGGCTGCTACTCTAGGGGCTGACTACGACACAGCAGAGTCACCGACAAAAGAGAGCAGTGTTTGTGAACTGGAGGAGCCAGAGCCGGGCTCTCCAGTGAGTCAAGGTGTTGGGGCTGACTGCCGCAGTGAAGAGCCACCCATAGAAGCACCTGACTCGGCAGAGGTTGTCGCCGAGGGGGGAGTAAGGAGTGTTGAGAATAGAGGAGTCTGGTGCTGGTATTCCTCACCCTGCGGGGCACTTCGGAGGAAGCACCCACGCGGTGGTGTTTCCTGGTTGTGAGGCTGTGGGTCTCGGTACTCAGTCCGGGCCCCAGCCTGTTATGTCGGATAGTTTGTTAGGGGTCACCTCTGAGGGAGGGGAGACTTCCAACTCTGCGGGGGAGTTGGAGGCTCCCACCCCTGCTGAGTGTACCGGAGACAGGGAACAGGCTGTTTCTTTGTCTGGTGACTGTCTGGCGGGTGAGGCCCACCTGGAGGGCCTACCCAATTCAGCCGGTGAAGAGGTGGTGGATGAGTCCACGCCACGCCTCAGGCCCCGGGACAGAACCAAGGTGTCGGCACCGCCTCTTCCGACAGATCCTGTGGTCCCGCACGATCTTACTTGCATTGAGCCGGCGTTGTTCATCAAGGGACAGAAAGGGGACCCGGAATTGGCCTCTTGTTTTGCTAAGGTAGGAAAGGAGATAAGGGGAGTAGAGGAGTTTCTGTTGCAGAAGGGAATGTTACACCGCAGGTCGAGGGAGAGTGATGGGAGTGAAGTACTACAGGTTGTAGTGCCTCAGGATTTGAGGGAGGCCCTGGTGCTGTTAGCACATGAGGGACCTATGGCTGGACACCTGGGTGTCCACAAAACTCTCGCCCGCCTGTGGGGCAACTTCTGGTGGCCTGGCATGGCCGGAGATATTACGGAGTTGTTGAAGAGTTGTCACACCTGTCAGATGGTGGGCACACCCAACCAAACTCCCCCTGTTGCACCCCTGTATCCTATTCCCGCTGTGGATCCTCCTTTCACTAGGGTCATGAATCAGTTGGTGTTTGGGCACCGGGTGCGTGGTCCTTTGGACTTGGTGCGGGAAGCCTGGTGTGCTCCCCACTCTGACCGCCCGGAGTCGCTCCTGAAGAATGGGTTAAGTACTCGGGAAGGACTGGTGAAGGGGCTGGAAGTGGCTCCCCACCATCTTGGAGAAGCACCGAAGAAGAGGAAAAGATACTATGACCAGAAGGCCAAGTATCGTAACTTTGCACCAGGAGAGACCACCGAGGTTCTTGGTTCGGAACTGGTGGTCCCTGCAGAGCACTGGGAGCAGTGCGGTGTCCTGCTTAGGGAGAGGTTGCAGCACCTGGGAGACGTGCAGAAGAAGAAGTTTCACTGTCAGAGTGAAGTGGCTACCACCGGGGTGAAGCCCATGGATAAGCGTGAAGGCTCTGTGTATTTCAACTGGGGCTCTAAACGAGACCAGATTGAGGAGCAGCTGGACGCCACCCCAAAGGAACACTTTGAAACTTCTGCCGAAATACCAGAGAAGGCCCCCGAGGAAGGTGCGAATCCCACTGAAGAAGAAGAAGTACATCCTGGGTGCAAGAAGGTTCTGTTTCCTCTTGACTTCCAGTCTGTGAATTCCTCTGGCCGTGGGAGAGGACATGGCCGTGAGAGAGGTGTACTTGTTGAAGGAGCTAGTGGCCGGTTCCTTTCACGGACTGTGCTGGGGAGATGGCCTGTTATGTGGCTGAGAGGGCAGACAAGATGGTGGCCGATTGCTTGTTGCGGGCCAGGGAGTCACTCTTGCTGTATATTAAAAATTTTGAAAGTCTGTGAGACTTCCAAAAAATTTCCTTTAAGAAGGGGCGTGTTGCGGGCTCCGCCAGTCACCATAACATCGACTAGAGAAGACGAGAGTCAGGCCCAACAGAGGAATGAAGATTCTCTGAGGCGAAAGAGGAGGAAGAGGAAGAGGATGGTAAGGAAGAAGGCTACGCTGAGGCTATGACATTCGTTGTGGGCTCTGCCAGTGACATTAGTGTCGTCTGGAGAGGGTAAGGGTCCGGCCCAATAGCAGTAGAGTGAAGCTTCTCTGAGGAAAGGAGTATAAAGGCATGTTAGGTATCTTTGAGGGTGTGTGGTTTCAACATCTGTAGAGAGGTATGACGTGAGGCGAGGGCCGGAGTGTGTGTTGTGTCAGCTGTAGACGGCGAGTCTTGGAGGGTGAGGTGTACCGCGTGGTCGAAGGAGACTAATAGGGTTACGTCTTTGTGTAACCGGCCCACGTGGTGCCCAGCCAAGGCCAGCCATGGCGGGAAAGAGATAGCAAGAAGCCGTGGTGGTGGAGAGTTGCCAGCGAACAATTTTGAGAGGTTCCGTGCGTTGAGTTTACTTTAATTCTTCCTTGCTCGTTCTTCTAATTTTCCTGTCTTTCCTCTTTGCGTTGCAAGATGGCCTGCTTTGTAGCATAATCTTTCCTGCTTCCTTTGTCATGTTTGTTGTCGTCCTACGTCGCCTCTATGGCCTGAGGTGATTTTGTGAAGAAAAAAAAAGTGTGGCCTAGGCTAGGCAAGGAGAGCGCGAGGCGAGATAGCGAAGGGGGGCCGCCCGAAGAGCACTATATAGCAACACTTGCAGGAGCTGGGCCCTGTGTGTGTTAGTGAGTCTCAGTTACCGACCGGCTGCCTGAAAGAACACATCTCACGCACGCTCGCTCTCCCCAAGTTGGCATTATTCCGTCTGTAATCTCTTCATATTTAAGGGAGTGGGTTTTACGACTGGCCTGTTAGATAAGGGGTATATTTGTGTAGCTAGATAGTAAGGCCCTGTCTATACGAGGACCAGGTTACCGTGCCGAGAGCTCTGACGAGTGTGTTGGCAGTATAATTAACATCTTGCTTGAGGTAACTCCACCTAGGGTTTCAGTATCCAGAAAGTTATCGCAAGGAAGTTCTGGATATTGTCAGGGTTTTGAGTCCTGGGAAGTAGTTGTCTGCGTTGTCTTCGTTGTCATCGTTGTAATTAAGAGCCCATCAGTTGGGGCTTCTTGTTTGATAACACAGACGAGGAGTAATCCCGTCCTAGTGTTTGTTCATTACGACTCATATAACGCACTGTAAGGAGTTCCCTCGCGGGAGGCTACTTTCCAGGGTGTTAGTTGAGTCGAGGGGAGATATTGTCCAACCAGGAGTGGGTGGAAAGACACCTTGTGGGCGGTATTCTGGTTGGAGCGATAGCTCCTTGTCTAGGCATTGTAATCTAGTGCTCGCTTTAAGTCTCTTTAGAATGTAAGGAGGAGAAGGTGGTTACTACTGGGAGATTCCTTGTCCTTTGGAGGATAAAAAGGACTGGCGACCTCTTTACGTTAACGGGGTGGCTGTGGATGCTGTGTTTGGGGGCTAAGGAGTGCACAGGTTACTTAACCGGGCACATCTTGTTTATAGCCTAGTTGTCCAGCCGCCGGCGAGTGGCCTTCGGAGAAGACTAGTCCTACGGAATAGTCGACCTTCCTTGTCCTTTGTTGGGTTAAAAGGACGTATAAACATCAGCACTATAGTTCGTACACACCCGTAACATGGTTGTGATTGGGTTGTTCATAAGCTGACACCCGGCACTAGGGCATAAGAACCGTGTTCTGCGGTATGACCGTATCAATATATATATATATATATATATATATATATATATATATATATATATATATATATATATATATACATATATATATATATATATATATATATATATATATATATATATATATATATATATATATATATACATATATATATATATATATATATATATATATATATATATATATATATATATATACATATATATATATATATATATATATATATATATATATATATATATATATATATATATATATATATATATATACATATATATATATATATATATATATATATATATATATATATATACATATATATATATATATATATATATATATATATATATATATATATATATATATATATATATATATATATATATATATATATATGGCAGTGGCGGAATCTATCCGTACCCTCGCTTTGGTAGCTAAGACGAGACTAAAGCAAGCAAGTCAGGCTCGAAGGTTCCTCTCACCCACGCTAGTTTATAGTGTGTATGTTCACCCACAAAAACTCAGTCTTGACGCGCGGCTGCTTGCCCGGGAAAGAAGATGCCCAGTTGTTTGTTGTTTCATGTTTATTGATACCAAAAATAAACAGATACAATAAAAATACACATAAAAATTTACAACAAAAAGGAAACATACATAACAACAATAATTAAAAAGGTATACAAAGCGGCTATACAGAGAGCCCCCCGTGGCTAGAGGCTTTCTTCTTAAACTACGGTCACACTAGGTATTGCTAACGCTAGCCTGGCTTCCGTTTTTCCCTGGATTTACAGCGATACGACTAGCAGTCTGGTCACACTCACAAGTAGAACCTCTCGCCTTGCGGAATCAGCTGATCATAACAACAACACAAGCCGTTATGGAGGAAGCACTTCTCTTCTTCTGCTCATGAACATTTTCCATAACACTTATAATAGTGTCATGCGACCAATGAACTGAACTACTTATGTTAGTGGCCTTTGTAAAGGTTTGTTTTGGTCTTCCTCTTCTTCTTTTTGTGACCTCTTTCGCCTTAATCTTGTCATGCGAGAAGTAAATGTTATATTTGCATCGAATTAAAATTTATATATGGGTGTTTTCTTGTATTGTCGTCTATCCTATTTTTCTCATACTCATAAAACGTTATTGAAAAAAAAAAAAGTGCAATATTTTTGTTGTTGCATATATACTGAATAAACGATAGTTTCTAAATGCGTGGTCACTCGTCTATCGCTAGCGCTAGGAAAACACCGTCCTTACCGCTAGCTCGATGCAGCAAGAATCGGTAGCCAATGTAACTCAAATGGTTGGCCAATCCAGCCATAACCCCAGATCAATCGATATCAATAGCTAGTGTGACCACGCCTTTAGCAGGTTTGGAGGGCGTTGTCTACCGCGTCGTCGTCTTCCTCCATTTCTTCAAAACTATACCATTCATTGGTGAAGTCATATGCAGGGAAGGGCGGCATGTACTACGTAAGTGGCCTGGCAACAGGGAGGAGCTCAGGCAGGTGCTTTTATGGGCGCAGCGCTCGCCGCGCAAAATTTAGCACTGGCTCGTGCGAGCACTGCTCCTGCTTGGCCCACTGCTCCTGCACGTACAGGTAGGCAAACTCGGTCAGGATGCGGATCAGGTCGGTCTCACCGTGAGTGTACCAGGAGGTCTCCTTCTGTTTGACGGCCGTGCGGGTGGGAACCAGCTGGGGGGGTGGTACATCAGCGGCAAGCGTTGTCTTCACGGGGGGTTGGCTGGGCTCTTCCTCCTGGGAAAGTGGTGGTTCCGGCCGGGGTGTCTTCCTCCTTGTCCGTTTTCTTCTGCGGCGCCGCTGCCTCTTGGACGAGGTGGGCGGTGCAGGTGGTGGTGGCAGACGGGGCTGAGCAGCCTCGCTTCGCCGTGGTGGTTCCTCGGTGACCAGTTGAAGCCGCGGAGATCTACCGGTGATCCTTTGGAGTCTGGCAGGGCATCGGCGGTTCCAGGCGTGGTGCCTGTCACCACAGTTGGGACAGCGCGGGGAGGGCCTCTCACCGTCACCGCGATGCAGTCCCTCGAGGTGTGGTCCCCACTGCAGACTCCACAGAGGTCATTCTCCCGGCTGCACTGGCGTTGGTAATGACCAAACGCCTGGCACAGGAAGCAGCGGACGGGCTCAGGAACGAACTTGATGCAGTCAAACCTCCCGAAGCAGCCGAGGTCGAGCGAGGAGGGTACAGGTCCCCGCAGCGTCAGCAGATCTATGCGGGTAGGGAGGCGACGTCCATGTCCGGCGTTGTGGATGCACCGCTCAGCCGTTAAAACAGCAGGGTGCTCCTTCACCGGGTCCGATGGCAGGGCGGTGGGGTAACCCTGGAGGACGCACCTGCGCGTGACCTCCCTCGGCAGCAGGACAATGCCTTGCGGCTGTCCGGCTGCTACCTCCTGCAGTGTGGCGGCGTGGCCCCAGTCTGCTCCCCAGATGAAAAAGTCTCCCGTGCGGGAAACTTCCACCCGGAGAAGGAGCTTGAGCTCGTCCTCCAGCCACGTGACAACTGAGTAAGGGCTGTCTAGTTTGTGCTCGGTGATCCTCCAAAACATTGGAGTGCCACGAGCAACAGAGGTTTCAGGGGCATCCCGCTTCTTCTGACGTTTCCTCCGTACAGAGAGGAAGCCGTCATCGTCAGCGGAAGACTCACGGGGCCACTTAGGAGTGGCCAAGGCGGAAGTAATCTCAACGGCAAGGTTCAGGGAGAGAGCGGGAGGAGGTCTGTTCTCTGCGGCGGCTGGGTGAACACTGGGTGCACAAATTATACAATGGATGGCTCAAAACTTTCCAAAGCTAGCCATGGAAAATACTTCGAGGCAACTATTAGTATTGACCATATACCCAGTAAACATTGTTCAGTCGTTGTTAAAGGACGCTAATAAACTCGTCTCTTTCATCGAAGAGGTTTTGAGTACAAATATGAAAAAAAAGAAGTTGTCCTTACACTATTCAATACACTAGTATCCCCTCGTCTAGAATATTGTATTCAGTTTTGGTCACTATGAAATAAAAAACAGTTATTGATAAATTGGTGAGGATACAAAGAAAAGTTACTAATATGAACCATAGATTGCGAAACAAGCCTTACGAAGAGCCACTTAAGGAGCTAAACTTAATCAGTTTATCCAAATGTAACCTACGAGGGGACCAATTAGAAGTATTTAAAATGTTTCGTTGCTTTGACAAAGTTAACGTAAACGACTATCTAACTACCGATCTCACAAGCACCATTCGTAACAATATCTTCAAGATCATTGGTAAGCGTTTTCGATCAAACGATGGGAAGCACTTTTCTTTGATAGAATCGCGAATATTTGGAATGATCTACCAGCACAAATAGTTAACAGTAACACAATTGAATAATTAAAGATAAATAAAACTTGATAAGCACTGAGTATCAGTTCACCAAAACGAGTACTTCATTCATGCGTACTTAAAAATTTTTTTTTTTTAGGATAGTACTAGCTGTAGATTACGCCGTTTTTCTCACTTTCTTACTATACAAATTTCATGATAGTTTGTCTACATTACATTGTATCGCTACCACTTCCGAGCACCTTCACCTGAAGGTGGTGGTTGGTGGGGAGAAGATTTATACTTTATTGTCCTTTTGTATATATCAAGTAAATGTTATAGTAGTTGAGTGTAGCCAGACTAACAGCCTTGTTAGGTACAGTAAGACTGTTACTGTCTGTTCTTCCTTTGTAGTCTTTTGTACGTTCCTCCCTTCTTTCTTTAACTTTTTTACCAGTGACAAATAATAGTTTCCTTTACAAGTATGAGGAATGTATGCTTACTAACGCAATACTAGAAATAAGTCACCATTCATTAGCAATATAATCAAAAAATCTATTGATCATCAGCCGTGTTTCTGTCCACCGAAACACTATAAAACATCTTTAGAAAGCAGTTCTTTTTATTTATTTTTCTAAATGGAACTATTATAAACTTATTATTCATTTATTATCAATTAATAGTTAATATATAACCATAGAAAGTGTACATCTTTTTTGTTTAACATGATGTTAGATGCATTGTTGATATATACTCAATTGGTTGTACACGTTCGTATTCGTTGAATCTATAACGTACAAGAGTCTAAGGTCAACAAGTACTGAAAAGATAGTATTCATGTTCTTATTTAGCGTGTCATGCAGTTGTTTATCGTCTCCTTAAAGAATGCCAGTAAAAATGTATAAACTATATTTATGTAGTGTGGCAAGACATTATGTGGAATGCTACAGGATTCATTGCGACATTCATGTTCCTAGCACCATGTTATGTGAGAAGCAAAAACGACATATTACATAGTAATTATAAAAGAATATGTACACACACTTACTACATTACTGATGACATAAAAGCAGAAACAAATAATGTGAAACTTTACATAAATGAAGGAGTGAGGCTGAGTTGTCTTGTATTCAATTGCGAGTTCATTCTCCTACCCTGACGATATCAGTAACCTTCAATTCACAGGTGTGTTGTGCACCAACAACAACTGTTACTGTTCACAGTGATACAGTACAATTACTTTCAAGGGGGTGTAGCTCAGTGGTAGAGCATTCGACTGCAGATCGAGAGGTCCCCGGTTCAAACCCGGGCGCCCCCTACTTTCCATTTTACTTTTAATAAATTGTTAACTGTAGAGATAAATGTAAGTACATGTTCTTTGTTGACATTTTTATTTGAGGAAGTGGCTCAGCAAATCGAGAGGTACCCAGTTTAAACGTGGGCGTACCCTACAATCACGGATGTCATATTGGAACAACCATTTTTCTCTTTAGGTTAGGCGCTCAGAGGGGGATGCCTTACAGTAGCGAGATCAGAAATGGAAGTAATAGTTTGTTGTTATCTTTCATTCATATAATTCAGTCTCTTTCATTTTTTGCGCCTACGATTTGTAAGGTTCAAACATCAATCACATACTTTACATTTTCCTATGACGTACTACAACGAAGGAACCGTATGTAACATATTGTGGTGGGGTAGAGTAAGAAGAGCAACCGGGGATATCGTGTTGGGTTCTGTTGGGTGCCGGGCCACGTTGGCGTGCCCCGGAACGAACGGGCTGATAGGCTAGCTAGGGAGGCAGCAGGTAGGACTGCAACCCTTAGCCCAGTTCCATGTACGAACGTGTTTCCGGCGATTTGCGAGGCGAACATTGCTATTTGGCAAGAGCGGTGGGATGCTCGTGGTGCCACCTCGAAAATGGATGAGTTTACGAGGACTGAGTCTCATATATGGGATTATTCTAACATACGAGAACGTCGCTTGCAGACAGCCTTAGCTCGTCTGCGCATTGGTCACACTTGCCTAATCCACAGTTATCTGATGTCTGGTAAATACCAA
This sequence comes from Cancer borealis, assembly GCA_036785275.1. Lineage (NCBI taxonomy): Eukaryota > Metazoa > Arthropoda > Malacostraca > Decapoda > Cancridae > Cancer > Cancer borealis. Next base: position 151,898 of record JAXIVD010000127.1, on the reverse strand, counting down.
CCGTACTGCGACGACTGTTTGGTGCCTCTTACTGTACGGCACTTGCTGGTCAAGTAACCGAGTTTGGTGGATCTAAGGCAGCGTTTCCTTTACCGGTGCCGCGGTGCGGATGGTGGTTTTAGTCTAAGTCAGGTGCTTGGCCCGGCGTGTCCTTCCTCGGGTTATGAAATGGTATATTTTTTGGAGGAGGCTGGCCTTCTCTCTTTCTTGTAATGATCATTGAGTTTTTATTGCTTGTTTCATTTCGGTCATTTTTCTCAGTTATCCTTTTCGTTTATCACATTTCTCTTCAGTTTTTTTATGGTTTGGTAGCGTCGCCATATGACCCTGGCTGTTACGGCGCCTTACGTCAAATTACTCACTCACTAGATACTAAGATAGTTGATTTAACATAGGGAACTACTAATATCCACAAAAATCCCACGTCATAAAATTTATCCCCAAATGAAAGTTTTACTATAGTAAGAAATAACATATGAAATGTGTGATACTGATTTTACTTTCCGAAATATAAGTATATGTACATTTATTTTTTACAAAGAACGGCATGAGAAACTTTCTGGTAGTAAATGGTATGAGTGTGAGTGTGTGTGTGTGTGTGTGTGTGTATATATATATATATATATATATATATATATATATATATATATATATATATATATATATATATATATATATATATATATGGCAGTGGCGGAATCTATCCGTAACCTCGCTTTGGTAGCTAAGACGAGACTGAAGCAAGCAAGTCAGGCTCGGAGGTTCCTCTCACCCACACTAGTTTATAGTGTATATGTTCACCCACAAAAACTCAGTCTTGACGCGCGGCTGCTTGCCCGGGAAAGAAAATGCCCAGTTGTTTGTTGTTTCATGTTTATTGATACCAAAAATAAACAGATACAATAAAAATACACATATAAATTTACAACAAAAAGGAAACATACATAAAAACAATAATTAAAAAAGGTATACAAAGCGGCTATACAGAGAGCCGCCCGTGGCTAGAGGTTTCTTCTTAAGCTACGGTGACACTAGATATTGCTAACGCTAGCCTGGCTTCCGTTTTCCCTGGATTTACAACGATACGACTAGCAGTCTGGTCACACTCACAAGTAGAACCTCTCGCCTTGCGGAATCAGCTGATCATAACAACAACACAAGCCGTTATGGAGAAAGCACTTCTCTTCTTCTGCTCATGAACATTTTCCATAACACTTATAATAGTGTCATGGGACCAATGAACTGAACTACTTATGTTAGTGGCCTTTGTAAACGTTTGTTTTGTTCTTCCTCTTCTTCTTTTTGTGACCTCTTTCGCCTTGATCTTGTCATGCGAGAAGTAAATGTTATATTTGCATCGAATTAAATTTTGTATATGGGTGTTTTCTTTATTGTCGTCTATCCTATTTTTCTCATAATCATAAAACGTTATTGAAGAAAAAAAAGTGCAATATTTTTTTTGTTGCATATATACTGAATAAACGATAGTTTCTAAAGGCGTGGTCACTCGTCTACCGCTAGCGCTAGCAAAACACCGTCCTTACCGCTAGCTCGGTGCAGCAAGAATCGGTAGCCAATGCAACTCAAATGGTTGGCCAATCCAGCCATAACCCCAGATCAATCGATATCAATAGCTAGTGTGACCACGCCTTTAGCAGGTTTGGAGGGCGTTGTCCACCGCGTCGTCGTCTTCCTCCATTTCTTCAAAACTATACCATTCATTGGTGAAGTCATATGCAGGGAAGGGCGGCATGTACTACGTAAGTGGCCTGGCAACAGGGAGGAACGCAGGCAGGTGCTTTTATGGGTGCAGAGCTCGCCGCGTAAAATTTAGCACTGGCTCGTGCGAGCACCGCTCCTGCTTGGCCCACTGCTCCTGCTCGTACAGGTAGGCAAACTCGGTCAGGATGCGGACCAGGTCGGTCTCACCGAGAGTGTACCAGGTCTTCTCCTTCTGTTTGACGGCCGTGCGGGTGGGAACCAGCTGGGAGGGTGGTACATCAGCGGCAGGCGTTGTCTTCACGGGGGGTCGGCTGGGCTCTTCCTCCTGGGAGAGTGGTGGTTCCGGCCGGGCTGTCTTCCTCCTTGTCCGTCTTCTTCTGTGGCGCCGCTGCCTCTTGGACGGGGTGGGCGGTGCAGGTGGTGGTGGCAGGCGAGGCTGAGCAGCCTCGCTTCGCCGTGGTGGTTCCTCGGTGACCAGTTGAAGCCGCGGGGATCTACCGGTGATCCTTTGGAGTCTGGCAGGGCATCGGCGGTTCCAGGCGTGGTCCCTGTCACCACAGTTGGGACAGCGCGGGGAGGGCCTCTCACCGTTACCACGAAGGCGCCGGATGCAGTCCCTCGAGGCGTGGTCCCCACTGCAGACTCCACAAAGGTTATTCTCCCGGCTGCACTGGCGTTGGTAATGACCAAACGCCTGGCACAGGAAGCAGCGGACGGGCTCAGGAACGAACTTGATGCAGTCAAACCTCCCGAAGCAGCCGAGGTCGAGCGAGGAGGGTACAGGTCCCCGCAGCGTCAGCAGATCTATGCGGGTAGGGAGGCGACGTCTATGTCCGGCGTTGTGGATGCACCGCTTAGCCGTTAAAACAGCAGGGTGTACCTTCACCGGATCCAAGGGCAGGGCGGTGGGGTAACACTGGAGGACACACCTGCGCGTGACCTCCCTCGGCAGGAGGACAATGCCTTGCGGCTGTCTGGCTGCTACCTCCTGCAGTGTGGCGGCGTGGCCCCAGTCTGCTCCCCAGATGAAAAAGTCTCCCGTGCGGGAAACTTCCACCCGGAGAAGGAGCTTGAGCTCGGCCTCCAGCCACGTGACAACTGAGTAAGGGCTGTCTAGTTTGTGCTCGGCGATCCTCCAAAACATTGAAGTGCCACGAGCAGCAGGGGTTTCAGGGGCATCCCGCTTCTTCTGACGTTTCCTCCGTACAGAGAGGAAGCCGTCATCGTCAGCGGAAGACTCACGGGGCCACTTAGGAGTGGCCATGGCGGAAGTAATCTCGACCGCAAGGTTCAGGGAGAGAGCGGGATGAAGTCAGCTCTCTGCGGCGGCTGGGTGAACACTGGGTGCACAAATTATACAATGGATGGCTCAAAACTTCCCAAAGTTAGCCATAAAAAATATTTCGGGGCAACTATTAGTATTGACCATATACCCAGTAAACATTATTCAGTCGTTGTTAAAGGACGCTAATAAACTCGTCTCTTTCATCGAAGAGGTTTTGAGTACAAATATGAAGAAAAAAAAAGTTGTCCTAACACTATTCAATACACTAGTATGCCCTCGTCTAAAATATTGTATTCAGTTTTGGTCACTATGAAATAAAAAACAGTTATTGATAAATTGGTGAGGATACAAAGAAAAGTTACTAATATGAACCATAGATTGCGAAACAAGCCTTACGAAGAACCACTAAAGGAGCTAAACTTAATCAGTTTATCCAAATGTAGACTACGAGGGGACCAATAAGAAGTATTTAAAATGTTTCGTTGCTTTGACAAAGTTAACGTAAACGATTATCTAACAACTGATCTCACAAGCACGATTCGTAACAATATCTTCTAGATCATTGGTAAGCGTTTTCGATCAAACGATGGGAAGCACTTTTCTTTGATAGATTCGTGAATATTTGGAATTATCTACCAGCACAAATAGTTAACAGTAACACAATTGAATAATTAAAGATAACTAAAACTTGATAAGCACTGAGTATTAGTTCACCAAAACGAGTACTTCATTCATGCGTACTTAAAATTTTTTTTTTTTTTAGGATAGTACTAGCTGTAGATTACGCCGTTTTTCTCACTTTCTTACTATACAAATTTCATGATAGTTTGTCTATATTACATTGTATCGCTACCTCTTCCGGCCACCTTTGGCTGGAGGTGGTGGTTGGTGGGGAGAAGCTTTTCACTTTATTGTCCTTTTGTATATATCAAGTAAATGTTATAGTAGTTGAGTGTAGCCAGACTAACAGCCTTGTTAAGTCCAGTAAGACTGTTACTGTCTGTTCTTCCTTTGTAGTCTTTTGTACGTCCCTCCCTTCTTTCTTTAAATTTTCACCAGTGACAAATAATAGTTTCCTTTACAAGTATGAGGAATGTATGCTTACTAACGCAATACTAGAAATAAATTACCATTCATTAGCAATATAATCAAAAAATCTATTGATCATCAGCCGTGTTTCTGTCCACCAAAACACTATAAAACATCTTTAGAAAGCAGTTCTTTTTATTTATTTTTCTAAATGGAACTATTATAAACTTATTATTCATTTATTATCAATTAATAGTTAATATATAACCATAGAAAGTGTACATCTTTTTTGTTTAACATGATGTTAGATGCATTGTTGATATATACTCAATTGGTTGTACACGTTCGTATTCGTTGAATCT